>JZKD02S2233482.1:0-15298 GCA_000966675.3 Picea glauca
TCAGTAGTTTCTAGTTTCCTTTATTTTAGTTCGATTTCTTTTCATTTAGTTAGTTAGTTAGTTTTAGTTAGTTTTTATTAGTTTCTAGTTTCCTTAGTATAGATCTCTTAGCTCATATCATCTTTTCTCTTTGGTTTCCTTACGAGACCTCAGAGCGGCCAACGGAGCCGTTAAACTCGCCAGGGTGGTTCATACCAAACGGCTTGGGTTATTTAGACAACCCTGGACCGGTTCCACTCTTCCAGTTGACGGATGGACTGTTTCGCCCGTCAACACATACCTGAGAATGAATGATCTTCTTTTTGGTGTAGTCCTTTTGAATTTCTACCTTGACTGATCATGATCATGATTGAAGCTTCTTTGTGGCTTAAACATGGATGGGCTTCTTGAATATGTGTCTTCAATATTTTACTTGTATTATGGTTGACCATGATTCCTTCCTTTGAGTACTTCTGCATAACTCTTTCTATTTTCTTCATTCATCTTTTCTAGCAACCTAGAGTGCTTCTCTTCATTCTCCATAACCGATGTGGATGTTTCTATCTCTTCAACGTTCTTGTTGAGCTTGATGATTTTACTTCTCAATGTGACAACTTCTTCTTCAAGCTTCTCAATCTCTTCCTCTTTCTTCATTATTTGAGACTTCGTGACTTCTTTTGTTCTTTTCTCTTCTTCAAGCTAAATTTTTAATGTGATTATTTCTTCTTCAAGTCCTTTCTCTTCATGACAAAACTCTGCCTCAAGCTGGTTTAGATCGTTAGTTCTTTACTTAAGATGATCTGTCAATATATTCTCTCTCATTTCTGCTTCTTCCTTCTCTGTTGCTATGTTGGCTTCAAAATACTGCTTTTGATATTCAATATTTTCTTCGATCTTTCTGGCTTCTTCTAGACAAGTTCTTAAGTTCTCGATGACCTATTGGGCTTATTCAAAACTGTGAATGCTTTCTTTTTGTTTCATAAATTCTTTCTTGAGTGACTTGTTTTATTCTCTTAGTTCATCTAAAGCACTAATTAATTCTGCTTCATAATTGTCTTCCTTTTCAATTAGTTTTTTTGTCTCATTTCCTTCATGGCATTCTATTTCAAGATGTTTGTGTTTTTCACAATTAAAGAAAAACAACATACCTCTGGTGATTATGTACTCTTCATCTTCTGAATCTGTTTGACACGGTGAAAATAATTCTTCTTGATCTGTATCTACATCTTCTTTGGAATTTTCTGAATTTGCGATGGATGAAGAATATATGTCATGTAACTTATCCCAAATTTCTTTAGCTAATGAACATTTACCAACATTTTCTCTTACCAGATTAGATAATCCTTCCTAGATGAAATCCATTGCTATTTTTTTACTCTTATTGAATTCCTTCTTGGATGCAGTCTTTTCCCTTTTTGAACTATCATATCATGTAACAACTGATAGCCAAATATAATGTCCCTGTGCCTGTAAAAATACTTTCGTCATTCTGCCGCACATCACATAATTTAAACCATTCTGACCATTAAACATTGATACTCCATTGTCAAAATAATCCATGATCTTCTTCCAGAGGTTAAATTGTTTCTTGAAGGAACCTGCTCTGAAATCAATTATTGGATTACTGAGAGGGGGGTGAATCAGTAATAGAGAAATCTAATCCTTTTTAACCACAAAATGCAAGTGTTATATAAATGTATAATTATCATTCAATAGTTGTAGAGTAAATAAACAATTAACAAAGGAACAATCATACACATACAAAGTACACTGCTGTTTTTATGTGAAAACCCAAAGCGGGAGAAAACCACAATTTTTTTTTTCTTATATGTCTTTAAGAATTACATTCATTGGAAGCACCAACTTCCTTTGTTTTTCAGCTGCAACTGGAAGGAGGCTTCAACCCCCTAGTTTCTCAGGCTACAACCTGAGGGAAGCTCCAACTCCACAATTATATGGCTACAACTAGAAGGAGGCTATAACCCCCTATGTTCTCTGGCTACAATCGGAAGGTGGCTACAACCACCTATCATTGCCTCATCCAACCACCCCGAAATAAAATTAGAATGATAGAACCGCTGTCACACTATCACTGTGAGATATATTTTTGTAAACCTGTACCATAAAAAAGTGCATCAACCATGCACCAACCTGTACCAAACAACCTGTAATCAACTTGTACCATAAACAAGTGCATCAACCATGCACCAACCTGTACCTCAACCTGTACCATCAACGATTGAATCAACCATGCACCAAATATGTATCAATCGTGCATCAAATACACAAACTATGACTCATCAAGATGTACCAACATCATCAATTATACACCTCATGCAGGTGCCAACTCATCAACTACTTGTCTCAACCATGTACCCAACATGTACCTCAACCATATACCAAATACATATACCAATATAACCATCAAAATTTCTCTAGCAATACATCACACTATCCATAACCAAATACCATAAACCATTACATCAAACCATGTGCCACAACCTCACTGTTATAAAACCTCTATCTGTAACATACCTCAAACAAAATCCCTCATCAATTACATCATCCAAATCTAATTTGTAACTCTATAATAGACCTGGTGTATATAATCACATACCTGCAAACCTTTCTTAACTTTAATAATAAGAGACTAGCATTTTATCAAACTTTACTTTAGTCCCACATGACTAATTTTGGATTAGTCAACAACCCTAACTTGAAATAATCATAACTATGTACCTATAATGAATAAAGATATGAAAATGATACACGATGTTCTTCAATGTCTTTATGCAATTCCTTCATATTTCACTACTTGGAACCTCTCAGAAAATGAGTTATAGCAAAAATGACATACCTTGTTGAATTTTGGCTTATTCTAGAGATCGAACTTGTAGAGAATGACCCTCACAGAATATGTGTTGTATAGATCTGAAAATAGTACAAAATATACTACAGACTGTACTCTAACCAATACATTTTGTCTTACTGAATTTGGATATGTTATGAAGAAGTTATGTCGCTTTTACCCGAAACACCTTTTTTAGACTAGTTTCAGGACTAGCCACAAACCCTATTTTCCACAGAGTGTAACTCCAAAGTTCAACGACCCACAAGATGAAATTTTTATCACAACTACTTGGATATGTTTCCTCAACGACCTCCCAATTTCACTGTCTGAATCATTTTAGAAAAAAATTTATTGTGAAAATGGTGAGATGACTTGTAAATAACATACCTTAGAAAGCATCATCAAAAGAATTTATCCTCCCTTGAATTTCGACCTTATTTACTTCACCTTCCCTCTGAAATTCGGCTTAGATATCCTTTGGTTACCACAGTCACTTGTAGATATTCAATATGCTCAAGTGTGATAAAAATGAGAGACCCTTGCCTCTTATTTATACTTTTATGTAGCTTCCTCAAGGGGTCACCTTCTAACCATCTTAAACCACTTTCCTTATTTTAGGGATAACCCACTTCTAACCATTGGTCCACTTAGTAATTTCTCCACTAAATTTATTATTTAAATAATTTATTTTGTATCCACTTTGACTTATAGTACACTCATCACTTCACTTTATTATTTACCTTGTAAAATCTCTTAAACCACTTTCCTTATTTTAGGGCTAACCCACTTCTAACCACTTGTCCACTTAGTAATTTCTCCATTAACTTTATTATTTAAATAATTTCTTTTGTATCCAATTTGAATTATAGTGCACTCATCACTTCACTTTATTATTTAAATAATTTATTCTAGATGACTACTTTGACTACTTTTACCTTTTGGGGCTTCTAGATGTCTCATGAGGGTTCTCCAACTTCACATGGCCATAACTCTAGTTATGTGACGTTCCACATACCACCGGAAATGGAATGACAGGTAATATCCATCTAGAATAGTCTTACCTACAAATATATCAAAACTCATATCATTATCCATCAAACAAACTTGGGTCCATTACCCAAACCTTTGTGCTACCRGAATTCGCTACCRGACTTTCTTCAAGGGTTGACATCAATGAAAACCAACCCAATTAGTCAACACTTATATGTTATTTGAAATAGAGGAGTACCACCTCTTTAAAAACACAGGGGGATTTATCCTCTCGAGGTTGAATCAAAGACCGTAAAACAATCTTTAAGATCAACATGTTTGGCGACTCAGTTGGGGAAAACAAAAGACTAGTTTTGTAGATAAAAAAAATTAATGACTCTACTTGAACCCACCAACCCCAAATACAAATTAGATTAAAATATTAATGAAGTATTTTTCACTAGTTGTATGACCTATAAATTACAATAGTAAGGAGTCATGTAGAACTCGAAATAACTTGTGAAGTTCTTACCTGAGAAGAAGAAAGAGAAATAATTTTGAGACAAATAAGATAGTTGTGAATCCAAGAAAATTCAGAATCATATAAGGGTCCTTTAACAAGAAGTAAAAATAAGAATCTTTCCATTGAAGAAATTCCTCAAAGTTCAAGATGAGAAAAAAGTGAATACTAATCACGAGTGATCGAGAAGAACGAAGAAATGAAATTCCCAATGAGGAAAGGGAAGGAAATAATAGTCAAAGAAATCAAAGAAGAAGGGCTAGACCCAACCCACTTAATCTACATGGAGAAAAACACACATTTCCAACCCTACCTCAAGGAGTTTTTCTTGTTTTCTCAGGTAATGGGATAATGGATCCAAGAAGACATATGGATCAATTTTCAAGTGTATGTGATATTCATTTGATTGAACATGATGATGTAATGGTCAGATTTTTTCTGCAAACCTTGATAGGTCCAACCTATGAATGGTATATTTTCGTCCCACCTCAATCAATTGGTTCATTTGGTGATTTAGAAATTATGTTCATGACTATGTATGCACCACATGTTTCCTAACATACTCTAATTACTCAATTTACCCAAATTCATCTTAAAAAGGGGGGAAGAATCAAGGATTTCAACTTATGATTCTTTAAGAATTTGAATCAAATCCTAGAAGAACAATGACCAAATGATCTTTTCATATTCAGATCTTATAAGAATGGCATGCCTTCAAATGTGATTTTTTCAATCAAATCTTTTCAAATAATGATCTACATGCAATGATCCAGAAGACAATATAGATGGAATAATATATGTTAGAGACCAACACTAATCCTGAGATTATTCTTGGAAAGGTGCAAAGACAAATGAAAAAATTATCAATATCACCTCAAGTACCATCTACTTCCAAAAGTTTTTAAAATCAAATAATTGGTGGAGGAATTCTTCAAGGTGTTCCCTCTAATGTGAGAAACGATTCTGGAGCTACCCAAGAAATGAGACAAAATATAGAAATGGCTCAGATGAGCAGAACGATTAGACAAATGCAAAATGAGATTACTAGACTCAAAAAAGGTGAAAATCTTGTTCCACCAAATTTGAATACGGGAGATCCATTACAATATCAAAGAATAAGAAATGATAAAATTGAAGAACATAAACCAAGATCACCTAGAGTTCCAAATCCAATTTTATTTTTTTGTTATAAGAAATCACATAACACTTTGAAAATTTTGATGAAGAAATTGATTTTAACGAAGATCAAGTTTTGGAATCAATAACAATCGATGAAGGATCATCATCTCTTTATATCTTTGATGAACAAGAAGATCCATAATTTTCACAAGATAATGTTGTCCAGACAAGAACACAAATTGAATAAATTCAAGACCAGGGAAGAATTTGAAAAAGAAAAGACAAAATGTAATGCTCCAAAGACAACAAAACAACAACCAGTTGTTAATAAAACAAAAACTCCACTACAAATGAATTATAACCCAATTGATGATCCAACCAAGCTCATAATAACATTACCATTCATGGATGTAGTTAAGATACCTCAACAAAGAGAAAATATTTTAAAGATATTGGAAGATATAAATTCAATAAAAGAAGCAACTATGATGAGTATAAGGCAACAAAAAAATGTTTCATCAATAATACCAAGGGGTAAAGTCCCGCCATTTTATATATCCATAGAAAATCACGATTTCACATTACATAATTGTCTAGTGGACAGTGGAGCCACTAACAACATCATGACACTATCAGTAATGGAAGCACTTGGAATGGAATGCAAAAAAAGCTATGAAACGGGAAAAAGCATATATTCCACGGATTCAAGAAAAGTCCCAACCTATGGTGAAATAAAATACTTTTGTGCATGGATAACTGTAGCCCCTCATATCACCACAATTTTCATTATAATAGCTATATATTTGCCTCCAGCGTATGGCATTGTGTTGGGAAGAGATTGGTGTTCATTAATTGGAGGATATATCATGAATGGTAGAATTTGCATAATGCTTCCAAATAAATATGGAACTATGGTCAAATTTCCTCAAGAGCATAAAAAGCCCATGCATCATTTAAGAAAAAAAGAAAATGAAGTAAAAAATTAAGTTGATGCTGGAATTGGAAATTATGATGTTTTTAGTACAGAACAAATTGTTGGAGATACTTCACACGCACCTAGGATTTGTTTTTCCTAAGGTTTTCCCTATGTTTATTAGTCATTATTCAGTCTCCTATATTTTAGGGAGAATATTTCTCTAGGAGAATATTATCTTCAATTCACACTTCAGTTTGATCAGTTGAGTGGAGTCTAGATGCCACATTGGGATTATCACCATGAAACATTGGGATCAACGCCAACGAATGCACATTTACCTTGGGATCATCACTAGAATATTGCATTAGTCATGATTCCCTGATATCCTCCTCACTTCACTTTGTTTCAGTCAGTTAATTGAATACTGATAGACTAGTTAACTCAGACTAGGTCGCAGTTCACTCCCGTAACTGCCCAAGAGACTAGACTAGGTGGCAATTTATTCCTGTAACTTCTGGTGTGTGTCCATATCACTCTAGACCACCACTATGGTGCATTGGCTTCTCCTCCAGTGCACATTGGTTGAGTTATACAGAGTATATCATGAGTAAATTATCACTCATTCATTTGGTTAATGAGAATTCTTCCATTCTTTCTCTCTTGTTTCTCTTTTCTCATATTTTCTTTGCAATTGTGTATGTCAATTCCTAGCTAGATATATTATGTGCAGAATCAATACATTTACATGGTATCAAATCCGACGAACTTCTAGGAAAAAGACACACCAAATTATTTTGCAGGTATCGAAGATTGAAGACAACGGAAAAATGGAATTTCCAAAATAATTCATTCTTACAACGTACAATTTCTTTGCATGGAAGGAGAATATGATAACGCATATTTGAGGTAGAGGATTATACCAATTAACCATTAACACATGGGCATAACCAACATCATCCATTTAAAAATCCAAGTATCTAAATTGAATGGATTAAGCGTTTGGAAAAATTTGCATTCTCATTTCTCCTGAACTCCTCTTTCACATATCCTCCTGTAAAACCCCAAATGAAGCCCGGAACACCATGGAAGGTATTTTTTGAAAATAGGATGAGATGAGGGGACACATGCTCGAGGTGTAATTTCTCACATTGGATCCAAAAACCTTCGACAATCTCCAATATTTATTTACCAAATATAAGGATTTGTTGTCGCAAGTCAAGGCTTGCAGGGTTGATAAATCTAAGGAGGAAAAACAAATGGTTCTCACAATTCTCTCCAAACTTGGTCCAAAATAATTAGTGTTTGTATCCACATTTCATTTAGTTAGTTTCACCTCCATATCTAACTGGATGATTCCCTCTCTTGAGGCCTTTATCTAGTCTTTGACACAAGAGGAGAACAAGCTCATCAATATGGGAAAAATCAAAGGCCCAAAGGCACATGCACTTACTGTGAAAGATGGCAGTGGTCATCAATACCAGAAATATAAATACAAAGACAAAAAGAAAGCACATGAAAATCCAAATAAGGAAGGGTACTCAAAACCCTTCAACGATGCCTCCGGATCCAAAGGTGGAAAGGGAAGAAAATGAGAGAAATTCACTTACTGCCATAAAGGATTCCATCCAGAATCTGCATGTATGTAGAAAAATATAGATCTAATGACCCAAATACTTTAGCAAAACAACCTTGGATATCGCATCCCCGAGGGTGCCAAGAAGAAGAAGCCAGAAGATCAGAATCCCAAGAAAGACAATTCTAGCCATGCTTTGATTGCCATCAACTCCTTTCCCAATGCTTGGATCGCAGATTCAGGTGCATCACACCACATGGATGCCACAAAAGAAGTCTATTCTTCACTGGATGCATGAAAAGGTCCTCCTATTCTGATGGGGTACTTCTCTCCAATCAAGGTCACTGGCAAAGGAAGAATTTAACTCACAAACGGAATCTTCGAGAATGTGCTACACGTTCCCAAACTTTCCATCAATCTTCTCTCCATGTATTAGATGAAAAACTTTGGCACTGGAAAGAGAATCATATTCACACCTGATGCAGTGGGTATCTATGACATGCAAACCAATTCTAGGGTTTCTACCAGTGAGGTAAATCATCAATCTAGACTCTACACATTTTCTGAATTTATTGAACAATATTTTGCATTACGATTTACCCATGCTAATGAAAGCAGTAGGATATGCCACGAAAGGTTCGGGCATTTAAATTGTAGATATATGCAACAGTTTATAAAGAAGGGAATGGTTGATGGTATACCTGACATCCACTTCTCCAAAGGAATTTGTGAGGGATGTATTCTTGGAAAACACCCTCAAGAGAATTCGACAAAGGAAAGACACAGAAGGCTTCCTCTCCTTTAGATCTGATCCATATTGACCTCATGGGCCCTTTTTCACAGCCATAAATTAGTAAAGCAAGGTACGTGCTCTTATTTTTTGATGATTTCTCACGCTTCACATGGATTTTCTTTCTCAGGAAAAAATCAGAGGTCTTTCAACACCTCAAAGTTTTCATAGCCCTTGTTGAGACACAGTTAGGAAAAAAATCAAAGTCCTCCGAATAGAGAACATGGGAGAGTATGTCAACCATGAGATACAAAATCTATGTCATGAGGTAGGAATCCAGTTGCAGCACATGGTTCCCTATACTCCACAACAAAACAGAGTTGATGAGCGGAAAAATAGATCTCTAAAAGAGATGGCATCTTGCACGCTACATGCAAAGTCACTTCCACAGGGATTATGGGACGAATCACTTAATTGTGAAACCTATCCAAAACATATCTCCCCATAGATTTTTCAAGGATAAGACCCTCTACGAGGCTTGGATAGGATTCAAACCAAAAGTGACCCACTTTCATATTTTCGGTTCATGTGCATGGGTTAGGATTCCCTCTGAGAAGAGGAAGGCACTTGATCCACATAGAACATAGTGTATCTTTGTTGGATACCCCAACGATGTGAAGGGATACAAACTCATTGATCTTTCCTCAGACCAGCTCATCATTGAGCAAAGTGTCCAATTCGAGAAAAGTGTCTTGCATGTACCTCAGCAACCACATGCCTCTACCTTTGTTCTTCCACCTATCAGAGATGATGAGCATGCACATGCCGACTCTTCTTCAGATGAGTGCTCTAATTAAAGGGATTCATATGATCTAGATACATAGTCAGTACAGTCATATGCATAATCAGTACATCTAGATGCAAATGCAGAGCCAGAGAAGAGGCCCAAGTGGGCCAAGACTACTCTTCAGGATGCAAGGGATCTTGTTGGGAATCCAGCTGAAACTAGGAGCACTAGATATGATTTCAAGGAGCCTTCTCTTGCACTCACTTCCACTGAACTGATGCCACCCAAGCATATTTTCTTGGTTCAGTCTTCAGATCCAAAGTCTTATGGTGAGACTGTTGGAAATCCCTTTTCAGAATCTTCCATGCAGGAGGAGTACCACTCCCTCCTCGAGAACCAGACTTGGGATTTGGTTCCCCTTCCTTCAAAAAGGAAACTTGTCAGGTGCAGATAGGTCTACACGACCAAGAGCACAACAGATGGAAAAATTAGCATATACAAAGCCAGGCTTGTTTCCAAAAGCTTTGAGCAGGTGNTGCATGGAAGGAGAATATGATAACGCATATTTGAGGTAGAGGATTATACCAATTAACCATTAACACATGGGCATAACCAACATCATCCATTTAAAAATCCAAGTATCTAAATTGAATGGATTAAGCGTTTGGAAAAATTTGCATTCTCATTTCTCCTGAACTCCTCTTTCACATATCCTCCTGTAAAACCCCAAATGAAGCCCGGAACACCATGGAAGGTATTTTTTGAAAATAGGATGAGATGAGGGGACACATGCTCGAGGTGTAATTTCTCACATTGGATCCAAAAACCTTCGACAATCTCCAATATTTATTTACCAAATATAAGGATTTGTTGTCGCAAGTCAAGGCTTGCAGGGTTGATAAATCTAAGGAGGAAAAACAAATGGTTCTCACAATTCTCTCCAAACTTGGTCCAAAATAATTAGTGTTTGTATCCACATTTCATTTAGTTAGTTTCACCTCCATATCTAACTGGATGATTCCCTCTCTTGAGGCCTTTATCTAGTCTTTGACACAAGAGGAGAACAAGCTCATCAATATGGGAAAAATCAAAGGCCCAAAGGCACATGCACTTACTGTGAAAGATGGCAGTGGTCATCAATACCAGAAATATAAATACAAAGACAAAAAGAAAGCACATGAAAATCCAAATAAGGAAGGGTACTCAAAACCCTTCAACGATGCCTCCGGATCCAAAGGTGGAAAGGGAAGAAAATGAGAGAAATTCACTTACTGCCATAAAGGATTCCATCCAGAATCTGCATGTATGTAGAAAAATATAGATCTAATGACCCAAATACTTTAGCAAAACAACCTTGGATATCGCATCCCCGAGGGTGCCAAGAAGAAGAAGCCAGAAGATCAGAATCCCAAGAAAGACAATTCTAGCCATGCTTTGATTGCCATCAACTCCTTTCCCAATGCTTGGATCGCAGATTCAGGTGCATCACACCACATGGATGCCACAAAAGAAGTCTATTCTTCACTGGATGCATGAAAAGGTCCTCCTATTCTGATGGGGTACTTCTCTCCAATCAAGGTCACTGGCAAAGGAAGAATTTAACTCACAAACGGAATCTTCGAGAATGTGCTACACGTTCCCAAACTTTCCATCAATCTTCTCTCCATGTATTAGATGAAAAACTTTGGCACTGGAAAGAGAATCATATTCACACCTGATGCAGTGGGTATCTATGACATGCAAACCAATTCTAGGGTTTCTACCAGTGAGGTAAATCATCAATCTAGACTCTACACATTTTCTGAATTTATTGAACAATATTTTGCATTACGATTTACCCATGCTAATGAAAGCAGTAGGATATGCCACGAAAGGTTCGGGCATTTAAATTGTAGATATATGCAACAGTTTATAAAGAAGGGAATGGTTGATGGTATACCTGACATCCACTTCTCCAAAGGAATTTGTGAGGGATGTATTCTTGGAAAACACCCTCAAGAGAATTCGACAAAGGAAAGACACAGAAGGCTTCCTCTCCTTTAGATCTGATCCATATTGACCTCATGGGCCCTTTTTCACAGCCATAAATTAGTAAAGCAAGGTACGTGCTCTTATTTTTTGATGATTTCTCACGCTTCACATGGATTTTCTTTCTCAGGAAAAAATCAGAGGTCTTTCAACACCTCAAAGTTTTCATAGCCCTTGTTGAGACACAGTTAGGAAAAAAATCAAAGTCCTCCGAATAGAGAACATGGGAGAGTATGTCAACCATGAGATACAAAATCTATGTCATGAGGTAGGAATCCAGTTGCAGCACATGGTTCCCTATACTCCACAACAAAACAGAGTTGATGAGCGGAAAAATAGATCTCTAAAAGAGATGGCATCTTGCACGCTACATGCAAAGTCACTTCCACAGGGATTATGGGACGAATCACTTAATTGTGAAACCTATCCAAAACATATCTCCCCATAGATTTTTCAAGGATAAGACCCTCTACGAGGCTTGGATAGGATTCAAACCAAAAGTGACCCACTTTCATATTTTCGGTTCATGTGCATGGGTTAGGATTCCCTCTGAGAAGAGGAAGGCACTTGATCCACATAGAACATAGTGTATCTTTGTTGGATACCCCAACGATGTGAAGGGATACAAACTCATTGATCTTTCCTTGGACCAGCTCATCATTGAGAAAAGTGTCCAATTCGAGAAAAGTGTCTCGCATGTACCTCAGCAACCACATGCCTCTACCTTTGTTCTTCCACCTATCAGAGATGATGAGCATGCACATGTCGCCTCTTCTTCAGATGAGTGCTCTAATTCAGAGGATTCATATGATTTAGATACATAGTCAGTACAGTCAGATGCATAATTAGTACATCTAGATGCAAATGCAGAGCCAGAGAAGAGGCCCAAGTGGGCCAAGACTACTCTTCAGGATGCAGGGAATCTTGTTGGGAATCCAGCTGAAACTAGGAGCACTAGATATGATTTCAAGGAGCCTTCTCTTGCACTCACTTCCACTGAACTGATGCCACCCAAGCATCTTTTCTTGGTTCAGTCTTCAGATCCAAAGTCTTATGGTGAGACTGTTGGAAATCCCTTTTCAGAATCTGCCATGCAGGAGGAGTACCACTCCCTCCTCGAGAACCAGACTTGGGATTTGGTTCCCCTTCCTTCAAGAAGGAAACTTGTCAGGTGCAGATGGGTCTACACGACCAAGAGCACAACATATGGAAAAATTAGCATATACAAAGCCAGGCTTGTTTCCAAAAGATTTGAGCAGGTGCATGGCATTGACTATGATGATACCTTCGCTCCAGTAGTGAATATGGATTACATACGTTTCACACTTTCCATTACGACAACCAAGGGATGGGAAGTCCATTAGATATGAAGAATTCATTTCTTCACGATGATCTCTATGAGGAGATCTATATAGAGTAGGCCTTGGGATTTATGCAAGATTCATCTTTGGTCTGTCAACTGAAGAAGTCTCTTTATGGCCTCAAGCAGGCTCTGAGGGCATGGTATGCCAAGATGGACTCCTAACTGTTGTCACGGAACTTTGTACATTGTAATTCAAACATGAATGTTTACATGCTCAGGATGACTGATTCACTTATACTCCTATTTCTGTATGTTGATTATTTGTTGATTATCGGTTGCTCGACTTCAATGATTGCTACAGTCAAGAGGATTTTGCATGTCAGGCTATTGATTATGGACATGGGTCTACTACATTTCTTCCTTGTACTCGAGATCAGTCGAAATACATCAGGCATCAAACTGTCTTAGGCCAAGTATGCACGAGATCTCCTTGAGAGATTTTACATGACAGGCTGCAAGTCTACCCCGACTCCTTTCCTATAAGGATTCAGAATTGAGGATGGGTGGGACACTCCACTGGTTGACAACACACTATACAAACAACTACTCGGGAGATTTTTGTATCTCACACACTCCATACCAGACCTCTCCTATGCAGTTGGAGCAGTCTCCAGGTTCATGGAGGAGTCGCATAAGCTACATTGGAAGGCTGCAAATTGTATCCTTCAATATGTATAGGGAACCATCACCTTTGGGATTCACTATTCAACATAATCTACATTGGATCTCATTAGGTTCACTGATTTTAACTGGGTTGGCGATATTATTGATCGTAAGTCCACATCTGGTTACTCACTCGGTCTTGGTTTCGGGCCTATCTGTTGGTCGAGCAAGAAGGATTTTGATATTATGTATCTTCAGCTAAGGAAGAGTACAGAGGGGTAGTTAACATAACCATTCAGGCTATGTTGCTACAACATTTTCTCACTGAGTTGGGAATTCAATTTCATCAGGAGATCATCATTTTGTGTGACAACCATAACACTCTGAAGTTTTGCAGAGATCCAGGTCATAGGCAGCGGATGAAGCACATCAATATCCACATGCACTACATTTGGGACTTAGTACACAAGTGGATCATCGACCTGTATTTTTGTCCTTTAGCAGAATAGACTACAGACATCTTCACCAAGACCTTAACGGAGCAAAGGTTTCATTTTCTGCGTAGTCGTCTTGGAGTGAAGGACACAGTTTCCTAGCAACTGTCAGTTCTTATTTTTACATACATTGTACTTTGAGGGGAGGGGGTTTCCCATGAGCTTTTCCATCTTTCCTTTTTTATTTCAGTGTATCTTTTGTATTTGGGTACCTAACATGGCCTCGTTGCCGGGACACATTCTTTATTTTCACCATAGTGATGTTCAGTGGGGGTGTTGGAGATACTTCACACAAGCCTAGGATTTATTTTTCCTAAGGTTTTCCCTATGTTTATTAGTCATTATTCAGTCTCATATAGTTTAGGGAGAATATTCTCTTCAGTTTGATCAGTTGAGTGGAGTCTAAATGTCACATTGGGATTATCACCATGCAACATTGGGATCATCACCAGCTAATGCGCATTTCCCTTGGTATCATCACTAGACTAACACATTACTCGCAATTATTTGATCTCCTCCTCACTTCACTCAGTTTAATCCAGTTAACTGAAGACTGATAGACTAGTTAACTCAGACTAGGTGGTAGTTCACTCCCATAACTGCCTGAGAGACTACTCTAGGTGGAAGTTTACTCCTGTAACTGTTGGTGTGTGTCTAGATCACTCTATACCACCACTGTGGCACATAGGCTTCTCCTCCAGTGCCCATTAGTTGAGTTATACAGAGTATATCATGTGTAAATTATCATTCATTCATTTGGCTAATGATAATTCTTCCATTCTTTCTCTCTTGCTTCTCTTTTCTCATATTTTCTCTGCAAATATGTATGTCAATTCCTAGCTAGATCTATTCTGTGGAGGTTCAACACATTTACACAAATAAGTCTACCCAAGCATGATGAAGAAAACACTTTCCAAGGTTTTTGGAAAATTTCATTTGATGGGGATTTTTATAAGTCTAGAAATGGAGTTGGTATTGTTTTCAAAATCCCTCAATCTGGTATCTAACCATGTGTTATCAGATTGGAATTTCCATGTACCAATAATGAAGCAGAATATGGAGCATTAATTCAAGGAATGATTATTTCCATTCAAATGAAAGTAGAAAATATGGTGGTAATTGGGGACTCATAGTTGATTATCAATCATATCATGAAGAAGTACATAATTAAGAAAGAAAATTTGAAATATTATACAAGAAGAGTTTGTGAACTCATGGATTCTTTTAATTCTTTCAATATCTCTTTCATTTCTAGAGAAAATAATAAAAAAGAAAATTTGTTGGCAGTAGTTGCGTCTCTTTTTAATTCAGAAGATTCTCAGAGTCAGAGTACTTTTCATGTTAAGACAATTTTTCATCCTTCAAT
>JZKD02S2233493.1:10596-22431 GCA_000966675.3 Picea glauca
TATTAAGGTTGGCGCGAAAGGGGCTGGGGCTAAGCCCCAGCCCATGGTTTCATGCAGTATTGTGACCACAAGTCAGCATAAAGGGGGCGCGGTCACAACCACTAGGGTGCATTTGTAGGGAAGGTCCCATGGCACGTGCCATAAGACCAGGAGCTAGCGCATTTAAGGGATCAGTGCTTAGCCCTTTGGGCTAGCATTTGACCATATGGAGTGCATATGACCGAGAATTGGGGGCGCGTGCTCAGCCAAGGGGGATTACTATGTAATTTTCAATCAAAACTAGGTTTTTGACTTATATTTAGCCCAGAATTGGTATTTTGCCTGATATTATGACTAGAAAGTGGCTTTTTTGGGATATCTTGGCCATTTGGAGGGGGATTTGATCCCAGAAAGAGGCTAGATCTTCAGGAGAAGTTAGGCTTCTCTTGTTGAGCCTTAAACTTATATAAACTAGGCCTTTTGGAGCTTGAGGGTAACTTTTTTGATGCAGGGAATTGGAGGAGCAATTTATGTATTTTGTCTTTTTCTCATGTTTTGAGAGGCCTTTTTGTCATGTTTGTGAGAGGGGTTTGAGGAAGCATACATGCATCTGAGCAAGGAGGTCTTGCACAACAGATCTGAAGTATGCTATGTAACAGAAAGGAGCCATTGTAAAGAACTTGAGCATTTGAATATTAATAAAGAGGTCCTTCACTTGGAAGCGGGCCCGGAGACGTAGCCACTCATTGGTGAACTTCGTTATCAAGCTCTTATTGTATTTATCTCTTTTGTTGCTGTTCATATCTCTGTTTTTACAGCATGATTAATTAATATCTGAACTCTTTAAACAACTTTAAGCATCTAAATAAGACAATTGTTTATTATTCCTTCCATTTTTGGATCATTAAAGAACTTGTTGTAATACCTTGGTTTGTAGTCCCCGTATTAATAATGTATTTTGTTTATTTAATGAAAGGCCGAAGTGTCCAAACAATTAAAAGAGGTTGGAGTGTCAAGGAAATGTAATACTTTGAACATTGCAAATAACAAAATACATCATTGGATGTAAGATGAACAAGGACAAGAGTTATAGGGGGATATGATTCCACAAGAGAGGGGGATAATGATCTAGGTGGATATTGGGGGCCACCCACCTGTTCCAAATTCCAACTGGCTCATCTTGATAGTTTTTAGTTCAACATGTTTCTCTGTAATGGGGACATTTCTTTGTAATTGTGGATTCTGCACTTATGGGGTTGTCCTGAATCCCTACACATCATCCAGGTTGATAATGGTGGCCACCCACCTATTCCAACTGGCTTATTTTGGAAGTTGTCATGTCAATACATCTTTTTTTACTTCTAGGGCCGTTTTGGGGCTCTAAATAGTGTTTTCTTGGCTTTCCATAGTCAAACTTTAGACAAAGTCAAAGTTTTATAATATAATACGTAGTTCTCGAAAAGAACTTTCCAATGGGCTATCACACGCTTATAACAGAGATCGTATGCAAAAGTTACGACCCCGGGAAGTTGATGTACTAACTTACCCCAACAGGGCCCACATGGCTTTTGGCACTTCATCTCCTAGGGATAGGGTTTTGGCATTCATGTTTATTAAAAAAATGCCTTCAGAGCCTCATTGTAATCATCTTCTTGCGAATGAGCGTAGCTGTCACATCTCTTCTCAGAGATAAAGCTGCCACCATTCTAGCGAGTCTTGCACTATGTATTTTTACAGTCTCTGTATATTTATTTCATTAATAGAAATCATGTATTGTTTCATTTCTCCATTTCTGGAAATATTTATGTGTTTTTCATTGTAATATCTTTGCTTTCATTTCATTCCAAAAATAATCCAGATCAGTGGTATCAGCACATGTTTCCCTTGATCGTTTTGAGTGCATGTCCCCGACAAGGTCCGAGTATAGCGAGTTGGGTCTCGAGCTTGTCTTTCTTGAGGAAAATTGCTCTTGCATGCCCAAGAAACCCTCCATGGTGGAAAAAAGAAAAACAACAAAGTAGAAGATTCTATTAACCTATTGCTTGAGAAATCTCTCACGCGACAGAGGGATGAAATGATGGAGAATTTTTCCCAAATCCTTCAACACTTTATGATAGAAACATGCACATCTTCATCAAGCGACCACTTTGGAGGAACTTCTCCCTTCAAGGTACAAGTTGATTTTGATATTCTCATATTTGAAGGCCATATAAATACAAATGCCTTAGAAAAATGGTTAAATCTACTATAAGGTTATTTCTCTGTTCACAATTTTTCCGACAGGGAAAAGATCACTTTCACACTCCTCAAGGATATCCCCCATGTCAAACATTGGTGGGAAACTTACTGGGAGAAAATTTCCATAGATGAATCTGGAATATATGGGGTCGAGCCCACTTGGTATTTTTTTATGGATGCGAAGAAGGAACAATATTACCCTATTGATAACTATCAAGACCAATACATGAGATGGACCACACTGCGGCAAGAGAAGAGCCAAACAGTGCCGGAGTTCACAAATAATTCCCATACCTTGTGCAACAAGCTGGGTATCAAAAACTTTGAGTGACAACTAGTTCTAAAATATTGTGGGGCTCTGCATAGGTACATCCAAATCGAAATGGATTTTCTAAACATCTTATCATTGGAAGTTGCCTATCGATATGCTATAAAAATCGAGCAGAAATTTAGGCACTAGAAAAATGGGAGTTTGGGTCTGCAAATCCGCAACAACCAAAGCATGATTAAGACGGCCCTAACCAACCACCTCCCAAAAACCAATCCAAGACATAGGAAAAGAAGGGTAAAGGAAAGACGAAGAATGGCACTGGAAAGTGGTGGGACTTCCACAAAATCCCCTTGCACAACATCGATGAATGTCGCTCGAAAAATTTGATCTTTGGTGGCCGAGGTTAAAGACAAGAAGTTGAACCCTGATTCAGAATCTGATCCATAAAACAATGAAAAAAGACAGATCATCGACGCAGATCCCCCTGCTACTGTTGCGACCACAACAATTCAACCAGAATAACCAACATATATTGAAGATGTTATAACCCTAAATTGCACCACACATGCTTACCTGGAAGCAGGCCAACTCTTATCCCTTCTTTGCCAAAACACTGTTGAAAAACTCTTTGAAAATCCTCTTGAATAAAGGCCCACACGCCCTAATCCATTACTGCACGTGTGTACACGTTGGCTGACCCAAAACAGCTCGCGTGGACCGACAAAAGCATGAAAAAAGGAAAGTTGTTGACGGAACAAAAAGCTATGGGTGAGTTAACTGAAACTCCCGGCCATGAATGGCCGAGGGTTCGTCCAAATACCTAGCTCCTTCTAGCCTATAAAATAAGGGGTAGGGGTACCATTTGAAAAAGGAAAAATATAGCAAAGAAACTCTACCCATTTACGTATTCCCATTGTCCCAACCCTTTAGCCTTTCCTTGTGCCAAAGGAGATTTAAAGCAAAGCAGTTGAAGGACAGAAGAAGAGGAGCCCAGGATCAGGTTCAAGGAGCAGTGGCTGGTCTCAACTTTTGTAAGTTGACTCATTCTAAGTAATAAAGAGAATGCTTTTCCCGTCCCAATTAATGAACTGTTTATAGTTTGATCAGTATATGTTTGATTTCTAACCCGTTAGTATATAAGTAGTATGCATGCATAGTTGTTGTTTGTCTTGGATGCAGGTCAGCTTTGGAAGGAGGATTGCGAACAAATAATCAAGCACAACGGAGGGTCGACATCAAACACCGAGAATGAGGTAGGTTTATCTTTCCATGCATCTACGAAGAAAAGGGGATTTAAATCTAGGGATGAAGGTAGAAAGTAATTTTTATTCGGTCACATATGCATGCAAAGTTTGAACTCTATTTGCTAGTCCGTAGGGTGATTTTCCCCAACAACAGAATTGGCGACCATACTGGGGAGAATCTCTAGGGTTCCTGGAATTTTATTTAGTTTTTGGGTAGTTTAAAGACTAGTTTTTCTTGCCTGTCTTTTTCTTTTCGTTTCTGTAAGGTCTGAGCTAGCAGGGAGTTTGGTTTTCCATACCAGCTTTCCCTGACTTTTGCTTGATTGTGTTTTTCGGGACCCACAGAGGTACATGCGGCCTGCACGCATGTACCCGCGCCCTATCCTCTTACAACCCGCATGTGAATGCTAGCTATAGAGGTAGCAGTAGCGTGTAGAGTTCAGAGAACCTTAGAGGCAGTCATCCTCTTCCCTGTCAGAATCACACATTCTCAGGGGGTTTTCTGGAATTCTATCTAAGTCTTGTTTGCTAACAGTCCTATCTCAGATTGTTTTTTGCTTTATCATTTTTCCTTATATTATTTGTTTTTCTGTTAGAAAGAGTATCCAAGCCTTCAAGGGATCCTCGTTATCAATATCAGTGGTCTCTTCCTAGTTTGGTCTATCTGTTTTCATTTTTTCTTAGAGTTTGGATATACACGCGGCCTGTACAAGGTCAGCCCGCGTGTACACGCCCTCTGTCTCTGTTCAGCGCACGTTCACATGCATGCTGTTTGAGTAACAGTCGCGTGCTTGTACATGATACTTTTTGTTAAGGGTAAGGTAGTCATCATTTCCCTTGATAAGAATTATTCCTCTCAGGTGTTTTGAATCTCTGTTTGAATAGTCAGTAGCTTAGGATTAATTTTACTCTTAGCTTATTTTTTCTCATAAAAATAAAAGAATTTTTAAAGGTTTTTAGACAAGTGTGAGAGTCATTGTTTTGAACAGAAAATTGCTAGTGTGTGATTTTTGACTTGATTCTTTGAGATCTGCGATTCAGGCCAGAATTGTTTTTTGTTTTTTTGCTTGTCGGTATTTTCCCTTTCTTGCTTTACTAGCATTTAAATAAATAAAAAATCTCTTTTCATTTTCTTCTTTGGTTGAAGAGTGTGTTTCTGCATCATTAGCTAGGGAAAAGTATTTTATTTCATAAGTTTTTGTAGTTCACTTAGATCATAAGTAGCTCGTAGTCGAGTGAAATTCCTTTGAGTTTGTTGTCCAAAATCTTAGAAAAAATTAAAAATATTTCTTTAGAAAAGTTGTTGAAATTTTGCATTCAGTAAAAGTTTTGTTTCCATCTTTTTCATTCATTTTTTGCTTTCGTCTTTTAGACATCATTAGTTTCACCCTCATACCCCTTGACGTAAGACAAAGTCATAAAAGTAATGCTAAATTTAAAATCTACTAGACTTTTTATGTTTGTAGGGTTCACAAACTAGTTCAGGACTAGGGCCTTGGATTAGGTTGGAGAGGAAACTCTTCAAGGCCATTTAAAATCAAACATTGGAGTCTGAGATAGGGAGTGTMTAAGTCYAGTTTCRTGAAAGTTATCYGGGACCCCCCTCTAACAYAGGGGATAAACAYGAGGTCRCGTGCGGAAAGGTAGMGGAGATAACCCCTCCAAAGYYGGACCAATCGTAGTGGAGAACACATATAGAGGGCTTGTTTTGGGATTCCGTCGTTTGCATTTGCCACGGGGCTTCGTGGGTCTCGAATCCGTTCGAGGTCCTCAGTTGTCTTCCAGACCATTTGCTCTCGATACCCTTGATAGGTTTCAGGCTGGATACCCTGCTCATTGTGGTCTACCCGACTTTCGACTATACCCGCCTGGTGACTGTTCGCGTGCTGGAAACCTAGTTGCCAATCTTTGTTAGGGACATACACAGGTGACTGCGGGGGCATACCATGGTACCTAGGACAGACATCGGGCCACGCTTTGCAGAGTATACCTGGAGGGTTCTTCCGTGTTCGAGTTTCACTTGCACCGGTAAGTTGCTCTAGTGTTGGTTGTTGTAACTATTCTTCCAATTAATTTAGTGTTTGCTTGTCTTATCTTCTAGGGATTCTTTTGTAGTGGGCGTTACTTTTGAGAATGTAGACTACCTTAGAGTGTCTTGGATATTCTCACACAGTGGAGGATCTCGAGCTCCGCCGGTCACGAAGGCTTCTTGGCCTGCCGCCGGTTACACTGGAGCCACCTCCGCCACCTTTAAGGTGGAAGCTAGACCAACAAGTGTCTTTTGAAGTGACCGGGTTACAAACCATTGTGCCTGAACAACCCCCGGAGGAATCGACCGTTTTGGACCTTGAAGCAACCGCTCTTGGCCCGGTTGAAACCCTAACCACTGATTTCTTGGCACCTTTTATTATACCAATTCAATTTCACGAGCTCCAGACAGTGTCGCACATAGCAATGGAAACAAATGTTGTTACTCCTTCTGGGAATTCTTCAATTCCCACCACGGTTGTCACCATAGGAGAGCTGTCATCTCCTAACTTACCGTCGTCGTTCCGAGCCACCATGGTCTCGACTGCAATTACTTCGCACAGTGGTCCGAACCCGTCTTTGGCGGCGGCCACAACCCCTTTCACACCTAGTGCAACAGGCCCTCCGTTCTCATACGGTATGCCTAGTTCGGGTACAAGTCCTGTACTTTCCTACTCCACTTTACAGACTTTGGGTCTGGGGGCAGGGAGCTCTAGTGCTCCTCTGCAAGGTCACATGGAGGGCACTCCTGTCCGTTTTAATTCTTTTCCTTACGGAGGAGGTCATATCCCTCCTTCGTCCCCTTCACTCGGTGGCTCGCATCAGCAATCCATCGGGCAACCTACACACAATAGTTTATTTGGAGCGGGGAGTCAAGGACCACCTTCGCATAGTATGCCGATAGGTTTGACACCATTTTCTTGGAACATAACGTTTGGTAACAACACCTTCTCGTCAGCCGCTTTCCCGACTGGGGGCAATCCCATTTTTGGACAATCTACTCCTGTGCAGGGTACTATTCCTGCACAGGGGGCAAACCTCACAGGACCTTGGAATTCAGGGCAAGGATCCGTTCCCTCCTCCGGAACGCCGATCTAGGGTAATTTTTTCCACAATCAATGGAACTCTAGACAAATTACTATGCCTATCCCCATGGGACCGGCATGGGGTAATCCTTCCCAAAGTCCTTCAAATATAATGCATGTCCAACAATCTATGTCCTATTTGGGAAATCAGCCGATGATGTCTCCACATATGAAAAATCCTTATGCTGGCTAGGGCCCTAGTTTCTACCAGAATCTGGGCCAGCAACCAAACTTTTCTTGGCAACCTGGTGCCAGTCAAACTCCAGGACCCTTTTTCCCAGGTTATCAGCAACAACCCAAATTACATTTCCTGGCGAATTTACACTTGCCAGATTTGACAAGGTTGTTGAATGACCCCATTTGTCACGATCCGCATTGGCCTCCTATGCCGACGAAGTTGCCTTCGGACATTCCAAAGTTCGAAGCCAAGCCTAATGAAGATCTAGGAGATCATGTGACTACCTTCCATCTTTGGTGCTCATCTAACTCATTGAAAGATGACTCCTTACAGTTGCGATTGTTTCAATGTACTCTCATTGGGAGTGCTGCGAAATGGTACATTGAGCTCGATCGCTCAATATACTCTTCTTTTGGCGAACTGGCGATGGATTTCCTTAACCATTTCCAGTTACCTATGAGATACGACGCTGGCACAGAGCTGCTTGCTAATTTCGAACAGACAACAACGGACCATATCTCTGATCACATCTGAGAATGGAGACACTGGAAGAGTTTAATCAAGGTACCAGTTCCACCAACATTCCTGCTTGAGTGGTTCCTTAAGTCTTTGGTCCCATAGTTATCCAAAGACGTTGCGACGTCATGATTTTTCTCTGAAGAAGATTCCATCATGAGGGCTCAATAGTTTGAGCTCATCTATTCTCAGTCCGGTTTATTATACAACATCTTTCCAGATGCACCACATTCAATACTGGATAAAACTAGACAGAGAGTTGGACCGCATGCTGATGGTATTGTCGGTTCAACACAAACCAAGCCCGTTGAGCAATTGACAAATCAGTTGCAACAATTATCCATACAACACACAATGGCCAACCAAACTACTGCTTTGGCTGCTCCCCCTACCCAAACGTCTGAAGTACACACAGTGCAATCGACTAACCCAAAGGCCACCCAATAGCCTAAAGGGAAGAAAAAATAACGAAAGAAGGGTAAGGGAGATAAAAAACCCAACGATAATGATGGCGGGGACAACACTGAAAAACGAAAGGCGAGGTATCCATGCAATTTGTGTGCGGAAGACCACCCGACCCATCTATGTCCTCGACTTGTAGAGGCCCAAAAATTTGTCACGCAGCAACAGCAGGCGGTGTTGACAAACCCATTGCAACATGGGAAAAATCTAACTCAAGCCTCTGCAAGCACGGAAGGGGGAAACCAAGAAACCTGCCCACCTCCGAACAACCCCTCATCCACAAACACATATATGGTTAGGGGTGATACTTTCATATCGACTAGAGCGCACGATTATAGTAAACCAAGCGATTTTGAGAAGGGTAAATAAGCTGACTTCCCATCTCTTCCTCTACAGATTGAGAAGACATTAGGAGAAACAATGTCACACATTCCAAAAGGTGCATTTAAAAAAGATTCTCATAATCCAAACGCAAGGGCCGCCCAAAACTACTATGTGGTTGAGGATTTATCACAAACCCCTTGTGCGATGTCTGCTTTGGAGGTCCTCCAAAGTTGCCCTGCTTAGAGGAAAGCCTTGTTAACGTCTTTGGGCTCTATTGAGACTTGTAATCCGGGTACCATCATGTTAGATACAACTGACTTAAAACCTCGTCTGCCTTACCACGTAGCATTTTAGATAGTAGTGGCTTAGCCCACAAAATTTTTTACACGAAATATCTTCCGCACAGTGGTCGACGAGGGCGCCTCGACATGTGTTATGTCGTTGGCATGTTGGAAGGCCATTGGCCAACCTGTTTTGTCTCCATCACCTACTCTCCTCACTGCTTTCGACGGTCGTTCGTTCCGACCACATGGAATCGTTCCTTCTTTCCCCGTGCAGCTAGGAGGGAAAACCATGTGTGTCGAAGTAGAGGTAGTCGACGCTCCCCTCGACTATAACCTCTTGTTAGGACGAAGTTGGACTTATGCTATGCAAGCTGTGGTTGCTATATTTTTCCGGGTCTTGTTGTTTCCACATGAGGGCCGGATAGTGACCATTGATCAATTGTCTTTCTACAGACCTGACCCAACTTTGGGGGCATCCACAGTCTCGATGATTGATAATCCTCAACCAGGTGTCATTAACGTAGGAGTTGGTTTATGCCCATCCTTGATGGGTACCTTCGATTACCCACCTCCTCACGACGATATCAAATTTATATCTAATCACCATAAGGTTGAGATTTTTCAAGTTTCATCGTTCCGCATGACTTACTTCGAGGATCCATGGATTCTTCCTTCCCCATCGACCATGATGGATGAGATAAGGCACCTAGGAATGTCCATGCCCTTGTCTGCCACTGAAGTAGCGTACTCTTTAGTCCAACAAGCTTCAACTAACACTGATCCGACTCCTGCACAAGAGTTACATCCACTTCTAGAGCCTATTTGGGCTCAGGGTTCTCTCGCTAACATTGATTCGTTAGACTTAGTCTTGCCTTCTGATGAAGCTGTAATTGAAGCACTGACTAGTCTGGACAAACCTTGGGAAGATCTTCATCACAGATCATATTTCCTCCCAGAGTTAAGCCGAATCGAAGCAGGAGAATTCACCGTGACCATGACAGGAGATCAGCCGTGTCCTATTAATCTCTTAGCTACACATGAAATTTATGCTGAGGGCAATATGGAAACCATCGTTGGAACTATACCAATCAACATCTCCCGAAACCTTGCCGTCGTGGAGAACGTCTTTGTCGGAGCAGATTGCTCCCCTGAAGAGATTCAAATCTACACGGATCTTTTCAAAGAATTATGTGACGTTTTTGCTTGGTCTTATGAGGAAATTCCAGGTATCGATCCAAAAATAGTTGAACATGAAATCACAACGTATCCTGATGCCAAGCCTGTTTGACAGAAGCTTCGTCCAGTTAATCCCAAGAAAGCAGCAACCATCAAGATTGAGGTTGAGAAATTGATAAAGGTAGGTTTTATCTATCCTATCCATTTGACTCAATGGGTGTCAAATCCTGTGCTGGTCAATAAAAAACAAGGCATGATTCATGTATGTACCGATTTTCGTGATTTGAACAGGGCATGTCCCAAAGATAATTTTCTAACACCATTCATCGACCAGATCATTGATGAATGTGCTGGTTGTGAAGCCTTTTCTTTCATGGACGGTTTTTAGGGATATAATCAAATCCAAATCAAACCCGAAGACCAACACAAAATGGCATTCATTTGTCCATGGGGTACATTCGCATATCGTAAGATGCCTTTTGGCCTTAAAAATGCTAGAGCCACATTCCAGTGGGCCATGTATTTTTCTTTTCATGATCTCAAGCATATAGTCGAGGCCTATCTAGATGATTTAGCATCATGATCTCGTAAGAGAACAAATCATCCCACACACCTTAGACTAATCTTTGAATGTTGTCGCTACTTTAGGATTCACTTGAATCCAAACAAGTGCAGCTTTTGCGTAGCACAAGTACGTTTGTTAGGTTTCATCGTATCAACAACAGGGATCATGGTCGATCCTCTCAAGGTGGAGGCAATAATCCAGTTTCCCCCCCACGTACAATCCTTTAGCTTCAGAGTCTACAAGGCAAGGCGAACTTTTTACGACGCTTCATCGCCAACTATGCCGAAATCACCAAGGGCTTTATGTGCTTACTAAAGAAAGATGTTCCTTTTTACTGGGACGATGCCACTCAACGCTCTTTCGATGCATTAAAACACGCCCTCACAACTGCACCTCTGCTACGGCCACCTAACTATAGCAATGATTTCTTATTATATTTGGCTGCCGCAAAGTCAACCATTGGCATGGTTTTAGTTTAGGAAGATGATTTGTTCTCAGAATACATGATCTATTACCTGAGCCGAGGCCTTGTAGGACCGGAACTCAATTATTCTCATATCGAAAAAATTGCGTTGGTGACAGTTCATGCCGTTCAACGGTTCCGTCATTATGTTCTGTTTCGCAAGACCACCATCATTGTTGTCATGAATCCATTCCAGTACATGTTGACACGACGGGTTATAGGCGGAAAAATCAGTAGATGGATAGTCATCCTCTAGGAATTTGACTTAGACTTCGTTTCAGCGAAGTCCAAAAAGTCTTTGGTCTTCGCAGAGTTTATTTTGGAACTTCCGGTTGAGTCAGGTGACGTTGTGCCTGAAGAATCACCTATTTGGGGAGGTATGTTTTTTATCACATCTTCAGATCCCTGGTACAGAGATATACTTATCTATCTCCAGACTTTGAAGTGCCCCACTTTTGCTTCTCGTGATGAGCATCGGCGTATACGCCTTCAGGCTAAGAATTATCTCATACTTGATGATACATTGTATCAGAGAGGTGTAGATTGCATCTTACGTCGATGTCTCACACATGAGGAGGCAGTTATCATGCTCAACGATTTCCATACCGGAGCTTGCGACAGTCATTTATCTAGGTTGGAAACAACCCAAAATATTCTACGAGCAGGTTACTTCTGGTCGACACTTATCAAAGATTGTATATAATTGGTCAAGAAGTGCTATCCGTGCCAAATCTTCTCTCAGAAGATGAGGGCACATCCCGCTCCCATGTTTCCTGTCATCACAGTTGGTCCCTTCACCAAGTGGGGGATTGATTACACTACTTGCAACCCCCCTTCAGCAAGGGGGCACCGCTATATCATCGTAGTTGTAGACTACTTCACGAAGTGGGTCGAAGCTATGCCAATAATCTAAAAATGAAGAAGACTTGAAATCTTGAAATTATTTGCAAGTAAATTTTATGTGTTAAAAGCAAATGGATCAACTTTGAAACACATTAATTAAAGGATTACTCATGCAAGAT
>JZKD02S2233515.1:0-11795 GCA_000966675.3 Picea glauca
CCAAAAAGGAAGTCTCAGAGCCCTGTAGTTGTAGTTTAGCACCTTCAGAAAATCAATTCCAGATAATTCTCTCACCTAGAGAGGAATTTCTCATGGGCTTGACAACCCGTCTCTTCAATATCCCACGGGCCTGACAACCGGCTTCTTCATTCCATCTCCCAAGCTAACCAACTACACAAACAAGTATGGTTATGGATACAAGTTCATGTACAGTGACATGAAGGTACATAAGATAGCTCAATGAGTGTGTGATTGCTCATGGATGATTGATTGGATGACTGAATGATGGGAGAAATGATGGCCAGAATGATGGAAAATGAACTAAGTCCAAACAATATGTATGCATGTCCCCAACTTGACACTTGCCATGTTGGGAGATACTTTGGCCCACTTGTCCCCATCTTTAGAACTTAGGATAAAATAATTATCCATACTTTATACTTTAAGAAATATTAATATAATATTCCTTTTTGGCTTAAGCTCCCTGGATTATCCCCTTTTCCTTGAATTTTATCCCCCACCCTTTCCCTAACTAGTGGAGTTTAGTCCCCCATAGTCTTTTATCGTGGTTGGTCTGCACGCAGCTATGTATTTTATATTAATGTTGAGACATATACAAAAGTAGGTGCACTAGACTTTAACATCTAGGCTCTCTGGCCTAATAATCACAAAACTGGTTCACCAGCCTATAAAAAAAAACCTATACACAAAGGCTCCATGGCCTCAAAATCATGTGCACTTAATTTTCTACATGCGGTATCCTGGAATATGCACACTTCCTCATTTTACTGCACAATACATGCGTGCACTATGCCATGAAAGGTGCATGAAAAAATGATATCAAACAACTCACCAGCTTAAGTAAATTTTCATTTACATTTACAATTGGGTTCGACCTAGGGATATTACATTTATTCCCAGCTCGGGGGTGACCACTACTGTGAGTTTTGAGCAGTGTGTTATAAGGATGCAAGGAACATGGAAGGTCTGCATGCAGTTGATGATATTTTTACCCAGATAAGTGTTAATTGTGTGTTAAATTACATGTTGCATTATTATTTATGTGTTTATTTTTATGGGTCTTGCATGTGTATGCTGCATGTGTATTTCTATTGTTATTTTATAAGAATTTGTGTATTTGCAGAGTATTTGTATGTTTAATTTTGGTATACAGTTAAAATTTTTTATGTGGCATACCCCAACAATTGGATGTTGGGGATGTTACAATATGGTACCAGAGCTCTAGTTTTCAACACTAATCCTCGATGGTCCGATAAAGTTGAATTGAATCAATTGTGTGGAATTGGGAAAAATCCCCAATTTTTATTGTTAAATTCAAGGAAAATTTGAGAAAATTTGGCCAACTGGTGAGATATTCTTAATTTAATATCTATCAAATTCAGACCTGAAATTGGTCGAATTTGAAGTTATAAGGTGCTAGGGGGGCACTGAGAGAACGCTTTGACTGTGTTAGAAATCTCAGGAGGTGTAGCAGTTCGAGAAATAAAGAAGATGCTAAGGAGTCGACCTCGCATAGGAGAGAAACCAGAACAATCATTGATTTGGGTTGCAATATTAGATATGGGCCATTAGATCAAACCCAGACGAGAGGAGAGAACATGATAGAGTAGATCAGATATTGGTCATTGGATCTGATCACAGGAAAATGAAGCCCGTCGATCAAGGTTCTCGGGCCATAAGTCTTGGCCAAAGCATAGTAGATCTCAGTAGTAGATTCCATCATAGAATCTGAGCTGTATATCTCGTGGTTCAACAATTCAACACTCCAGGGGATTTTAGTCCTTTTTTTTCTAGAAGGAGAAATCCCTAAAGCTCGGAGTCCTGAAATAGATCACAGTCATAGATATCAGAGTGAAGCGAGGGCCATCGATCAAGGTTCTTGGGTCATAAGTCTTGGGAAAATCAACGTAGATATCAACCGTATATCCCATCATGGAATTTGAGTTGTAGATCTCATGATTCAATGATTCAGCACTCTAGGAGATTTTAGATCTCAGAGGAAAGCGAGGGTCATTGATTGGTATCCCTTCAGTGTTCGGCTATTCGATAGATTTTGGATATGGTCATTTAAAATTGGATGAATCCTTGAAGCTTTGAAGTACCTGAGTTAATCCCAACCATTGATCAATCAGGAAGTCTCAGTCATTGATATTTTCCCTTCGCAATTTTGGCATTCAGCTATTCCAATGTTTGTTGGTTATTTAGAGAAAGGAACCCTGAAGCTTGGAGTTCCAGAGTGGATCCTAGCCATTGGTTGTGGGAGGAGTGTGATCCTTCGATTTCAGTTCGATGTTCAGCCATTTGGGAGGTAGCATGTGTTGGATTCGGGAAAATCTCAAAGCTCGAAGTCCCAGAGTCTCGGATTCGATCTCAGACTTAGATCTTGGCAGGAGGCATGGACCGCCAATCCTTGAACTCTCTGGGAGTTCTCCAGTTCGACGTTCAGGAAATTTGGAGTTTGTTTCTAGTAAATCTTCTAAAGCCCGAAGTTATGGAGTGATAAAGTAATGATTCTCTAGATAACATCCATTCAGGAATTTTCTAGTTCGACAATAAAAATAATTGTGAGTGGGAGTCATGGAAACTCTCGAAGCCTAAAGTCCCAGAGTCCCAAATTTGATCTCAGTTATAGATCTTGGCAAGTGGCATGGACCTTCGATCCTTGAACTCTTTAGGAGTTCGCCAGCTCAGTAGTCCAAGAGAATTGCAAGTGGGAGTCATGGAAACTCCCAAAGCCTGAAGTCTTGGAGTCCCAGATTTGATCTCATTCATAGATCTTGGTAGGTGGTGTGGATCGTAAATCCATGAGCTCTCCGAGAGTTCTCTAGTTTGAATTTCTAGAAATTTGGTGTGTGTTGGGGGTAAATATTCTAAAGCCCAAAGTTCCAGAGTGTTAGAGTAACGAAGCTCCATATAGTATACATTCAGGAGTTCGCCAGTTCAGAAGTCCGTGAGAATTGTGAGTGGGAGTCGTAGAAACTCCCGAAGCCCGAAGTCCCAAATCTAGGGAGAAGACCTACACCCGCCAGTCAAAGTCACTTTATGACCAAATTCGGTTGGTAGCCACTATGGGAGGTTGGAGTCTTGAAAAGGTGAATTTTCATGGAGCGTTGAAGTTCCAGAGCTCCAGATAGTACATTTTAGTTGAGCACTGGGTTCTATCCCGTGGTCACATGAGATTTCTGCTGAAGAAAAGGGGCTAGAGCCTATGGTTTTTATTTTAGGTGAAAGGGGATTAAATTAAAGCGTCCCCACATTTTGATAGATTTGCATAAAGAATTAAAAATGGCATATGTACATTATGAGAGGATCCAACATGGGTCCAAGAGATAATTCAGATCCAGAAGAAGAGCATATGTACACGGATTTCCCTCATATAAAGGACAATTTTCAAATAACCATAACTTTCTGCTCAAGACTCCGACTTGAGCATGGAAGCTGTGGAAAGGTCTTGGACAATATAATATAACTAATCAGCCAAAAAAATGATCTGGGCAGTCAATTTTCAGGAAATAATTATGATGCATTATTGAACCAGAATTGTGCATAATTTCATGAATTTGTTAAATCAATTAGCCTAACAAGTTTTTTTGGCTGCAAATTTTGTAGAGTTAACAACAATTATATCATAACAGGATCAACACATAGTCCACAATCATGGAATATACACAGGGGTTTTACATCCAGGAAGATGAGATCAGAGGGATGTATGTCAATATGGGTAATGAGGGTACAAACTCAAATGGACATGGAGAAGGAGAGGAAGAAAACATGAACTTCATAGAAACCATTAAAATTTTGAAAAAGAATGTCCAAAGTTATAAATTTGATAATGAGAGGCTTATGAAAGGCACAAATAAGTAGGAGGGCTTCGACATAAAGTTAATGAAAAACTTGGAAAGAATAGAAAATAATATGGATAAGGATATTGACTCAAGAAAATCAGGAAGTCATGGTTCTCATGATGAGGGGAGAAGAACAAGAAGTGTTGGCAGACATCACCATCACTCCCCAAGGCATTCCACTAGGAGAGTACATAGTATCTCAATTTGTGAGGAAACATAATAGGAGGTATGGGGTGGATGAGATACAAGGAGAAATGAACAAAATCTAGCCTCCTACATTTTATGGTGAGAAAAATAAGGATGAAGATGAAGAGACATGGCTTCTAGGAATGAGAAAGTATTTTCAATTTCATAATTACTCTTCACACGCAGAAGGAAGAATTTACATCTATCATCTCAAGGGAAAGGCATCCATGTGGTGGGACCAATTTGTGTAGGTGCAACACATTGATGAGAAAATTGTTACTTGGAGGGAATTCAAGAGGTATTTTCAAAGGAAATAACTGACTAAGAGATACTATGCCAACAAAATGAAGGATATCTTTGAACTCAAGCTTGGGAGTATGACCATAGATGAATATGAAAGAAGGTTTTTAGAACTTCTAAAGTATGTTTCTTGCATCAAGGAAGAGCCTGTTAAGATTAAGAGCTATTTGAGTGGGTTGCCATCATTTATCAGTGACAAGATACAATATGATGATCCAAAAACATTGGAGGATACCATAAGGAGAGATAAATTCCTTTATGGTCAACATAAAGAAAGGCCAACTTTCCAAAAATCTTGAGAAGACAAGAAGAAAAACAAGATGGAATAGAGGAAAAAGGGGAATAATCCACCATTCTTCAAAAATAATCCTCAGGGACATCCATCTTCTATAGAACCCAGAATGATTGAGACAAGGGGGAAAAGACCAATGCATCCACCTATTAAATGTTGGGTTTGTGGGGGAGATCATATGTGTAGATATTTTCCTCACAGAGGTGAAAAAGTGAGGACTGTTCACAACATACAACAAGTTGATAGAATGGAGGACATGGGAATAAATGTACCTAGGATCTATGCGGCCTTGGACAATAAGCAAGATGAGTTTCAGTCACATATGATTGAAGTGGAAGGTAATCTCAACAACCAAGCCATTGCTATTTTAACTAATTCATGAGATATTCATAGTTATATATATCCTAATATGGTGGAAAGATTGCATTTGGACAAGAATAAATCATGGAAAATATCGGTTGGTGTAGGTGGCTATCGAAGATAAAAGAAAAATAATGAGATGGTTTAGGCATGTCCGATGGATATGAATGGAATGACCACCAGGGAAGACTTGAAAATCATAACTATAGGTTCCTATGATTGTCTAATTGGTATGGATTGGTTGGACCAACACCATGTTATCCTAGACTATTATAATAAGGAATTTACTTGCTTGGATGAGGAAGGGAACCTAAGGATAGTACAACAAATTCCCAGGGAAGTAACCGTCAAAGAAATTTCAGCATTGCTACTGAAGAAAAGTTACAGAAAAGGGTGTCAAATATTTGCAACACATATGGAAGAGACACCTAAATATAAGGTGTCAAATATTGAAGATTATGCAGTCCTAAAATATTTTGATGATGTATTTAAAGAAATAACAACATTAACCCCTAAAATAGACATTGATTTCTCCATCAATATGATATCTGTAGCAACTCCAGTGTCCAAGACCCCTTACAGGATGAGTACACAAGAATTGAAGGAAATTCAAGTGAAACTTGAAGAGATTTTGAAGGAGGGGTATATACACCCAAGTGTGTCACCTTGGGGTGCCCCAGTATTATTTGTGAAGAAAAAGGATGGAATATTGAGACTTTCCATTGACTTTAGGAAGTTGAACAAGGTAACTGTGAAGAATAAGTATCCTTTTCCAAGGATTGATAACCTCTTTGATTAGTTGAAAGATGATAAAATATTATCCAAGATTGATCTCGGGTCAGGTTATCATCATGTAATAATTAAAGAAGAAGACATCAACAAGACTGCTTTCAGAACAAGGTATGGTGATAATGAGTTCACAATGGTGCCATTTGGGTTATAAAATGCATTAGTTGTCTTCATGTGTTTGATGAATTGTATTTTTAGAGAATACTTAGATAAGTTTGTCATTGAATTATTATATGACATTCCTATATATTCTAAGTCAGAGGAAGAGCATGAATAGCACTTGAGGATGGTATTAAAGGTATTAAGGGAGCATCAATTGTATGCCAAATTGAGAAAGTGCTCATTTTATCAAAAGAAAATTCATTATTTCGGACATATAATTTTAGAGGAAGGGATAGTAGTGGATCCTAAGAAGATAGAGGCCATTAGAGGATGGTTGGCACCAAATAATGTGACAGAGGTCAGATCATTCATGGGCCTTGTAGGATACTATAGTATATTTTATGAAGGATTCTCAAAGATTGCACACCCAATCACTTCCTTGCAAAAGAAGGGTGTGAAGTTTTGGTGGACATTGGATTGTGAAAAAAGTTTCCAACACTTGAAGCATTTATTAACAAGTGCTCCAATACTAAGGATTCTTGATCCAAATGAAGACTTCATTATATCCGTTGATGCATGTAAATAAGGTCTTGGTGGAGTCCCCATTCAAAATGGATATGTTGTATGCTATGAATAAAGGAAGTTGAAGGAGCATGAAAGGCACTATGCTACTCATGATTTGGATTTGGAAGCCTTAGTGAAATCCTTGAATATGTGGAGGCACTACCTCATGGGGAAAAGGTTCAAGTTGAGGATATACCATAATGCTCTAAAATATTAATTTGGAAAACCAACTATAAATGTTAGGCAAGGAAGGTGGTTAGAATTTCTCAGTGAGTATGACTTTGATATAAAGCATATCAAAGGGAAAGAGAACAAGGTGGATGATGCAATTAGCAGAAGGGTGCATGAGTTGAATGTTATATCCAATAGCATGTACCAATTAGATTTGAAATATAGAATCTTAGAGGATGCAAAATCATATTTGCAATACATGGAAATAATAACAAGATTACATCAAGATATTTTGCAGCAGAAAAGTGAAGACTATAAGCGAGAAAATGATGAAATTATCATGAATTATTGTTGGCACACGGGAAGAACCATGGTTCAATGCTACAACAATGCCCCAAAAAAACCCTAAATACCGGCCCTTTCGAAAACACCTGTGAAGTAGATGAGGTCTCACCCGAGGTAGAGGCAGAGGTGGTTGCAGGACTCAAGTGTCTGGAACCTTAGATGGGACACAGATCTATGATTCCTTACTTAATATAGCACTCAACACTGCTAGACATTTATTATGAAATCAATGACTACTTCACAGATACAACAGAGCTTCACATCATTCACAATGACTATATTGCTAGATCACTTATCATCTACAGAGTGTTCAAATCTAATAGGTCAAGCACTTATCATATACATATGAATCAAACCCAACATTCTACACTTCATAAGCACTAAGAATAAACATATATAACAGATCTATCTACTCATCTCAAATCACTTAGAAAATAATCACATCAATGCATCAAAACAAGGCACAAAGCGGATAACACAGGGTTTACGTGGTTCACCCCCACCTTGGGGATACATCCACCAACTCTTATTCTTTATTATCATCGGCCAATTGGTTACAAGCACAGAGCCATAGAAATCCTTAATTCACACTGGACAAAATATTTGCATAGCTCGCTAGATCCTTCTTCCTTGCCTTTCAACACAATTCCTTCTATACCTTCACACACGGACTTGCACTAAGCTCTGCAAGTCTATAAAGAATGAAAAAAAATCTTGATGACATAGATTCCCTCTTGGCACTTAGCCTATATCACATAGATACCGTCCTCTACTAGATGCCTAGATGTCTATTTATACATTTAAAAAAGTGGTCCTAAGCGTGGGTGAACCCACGGGTCAACATCTGTAACACCTTGTTTCCCCCAGTCTGTAAAAATAACTATATTGGTCATGAATTGTGGCAAACTCAAAAAAATGAATGTGTGATGTGAATGGACCTTGTGGAAAAGGTCGATGAATGTGAATAATATTATGAATATGTATTGCAGGACGCTAAGAGGGGATGTGTTGAAAAAGAGACCACGATGGCTGAAGAAAGGCATTGGAAGGCACCTGGAATGCTGGCATTAACTTCCACTGAGACGAATACCATATTTGGACTTCACTGGCCCGGAGAACCAAGAGCACCTTGCTAGCCCCGAATTAAATGACTCGTCAGGATTGGTAGGTACAGGGCTCCTCATGAGTAATGAGGGATGGGGGTGAACCGCCCATCCATAGAGTCCTCAGACCTGACCACTGTGAGGAAAATCATGCCACACAAAACCTCGTCGAATAGGGAAAAGGTAGGAAGAGTGGGCGATCAAGGAGAAGATGTGAGGGAAAGAGGAAGAGGAACTCTGGAAAAACACAGAGTGAGTGATAGAAGAGAAGGAGGAGAGTAACCTTCGTTCTTGATCACTGGAAAATAGAGACACAGTCTCGTAACATTGTGGTCTCAGCTCGGGGGTGGCTAGTGGTAAATCCATTGGGAGTCACTGAGCCTATGGTTGGGTGGAAATGAGCACCCATCTCAATAGTTGCAATCACATTTGGTGTTATTTCTGATAAGTTTTTTACATCTTGCATCTTGAAATTTATATGCTGACATGTATGCTCACAGTCTGTACATTTTTATGAATGGTTTGATTATAAGACTACATGTGTAGTGTTTTGATTTAGAAATGGTGGTTTCACACTTATAATGGAAAGACTACGTATGGATTATGTTTTATAAATCGCTATTTATACACATATTGAATTAATTCAGACTTCAAGTCTGTTCTAAGGAAATCTACACCCTTATCCATCTCAGGGAATACCCTGGATAGATCTCCCCATAGAGACACCCTTCTTAGAAAGCTCACCAAGAACTCGGAAAAGGATTTGAAGGTGCAAGTCTTAGTAACCCTGTACGAGGAAGAATGATCCTCTTGAAATCCCGAAACAATAGTGAAGGAATTACCGTGTTTGCTTCGCAAGAGTCATCAAGGAGGCATTGGACTGTCGGAATTCTCCATGGAGAATTCTTGAAGTCCCGAGAGCTGTCAGATATTGCAAAGGAGCAGGGGAGTTACGGTTAGCCTATTTTCAAGTTTTAAGTTTGGGAGAAATCGGACCATAGGATCTGAGTCAACAAGAACCATTGGATCACTCGCGTAATCTCATTTCGTGGATTCACGAGTTGAAGGGTTAAAACCCTTGCCTCAAGATTTGTGAGGTCATGAAAGGTGAAGTCCCAAAGGGGTGAAAGGATTTGTGTGAGCCATTTATTGGTGAAGTGCATCGAAACTCGGTATTTTGGGGTTTCGTGGGTTGAAGAATCGAAAGCTTAGCATCAGGATTCACGAAGTCCGAAACTCCAAAAAGGAGGGAATTTTCGTTGTGGGACCTGCGTTGATAATGTGTCGAAATTTCATCATTTCGACCTATCGACGGATAGGAGGTCAAGACGTTTGTCCCAAAAGTCCCGAAGTCACGAGTTGCGATAAGGAGTAGCGAGGCATTCGGGATCTCGGCACTTCAGGTGTCGGGATATAAAGGAGGTAGCACTTCGGGAAGCGAAGTCGCGAAGTGTCGAATCTAGGGACGAGGGATACGTGGTAGAACTGCAAGGTGGGCCCGTGTGATAGATAGGCAGACACGTGTCACCTAGTGAAAGGAGTCAACACCCGTTGACCTCTCGCATCTCAGGGATTCGTGAGATAAGGGAATGAGAGTTCAACCCTTCAACTTGTGAAGTCGTGAATAGCGAGAATGTGAGAGGGAAAGATAACATCGCTTCTTAGTGTTTCGTGAAGGGAAGGTGCCAAGGTTGGGTGCCTAGACCTTGTGAGTGGAAAAGTCACGAGAAGATCAGGACCATCCATTTGAGGAGGATAGGTGGTAGAAATTGAGGGATCTCGCGAACTTGGAGGTTCGTAAGATGAGAGCCCAGGAGTTGGGTGCTCCAAGTCACGAGTGGTGAAATCATGAGGATAAAGGATAGCTGTTGGATCTAGGTCAAGGGAGGACCGTTGGATCAAGAGCTTCATCACGTGCATTGCGCTTTCAAAGGTTTGGAGGTTGAGAGAACCTCTTCTCGACATTAGAAGTCGCGAAGTGCCGAGAGCCGAGGCACAAGTGTGGACACATGGCAGAACCACAAGGTGGGGCCCGCGTGGTTGATAGGCGGACATGCATTGCCTGGAAAAAAGGATTCAACAGTCTGTTGAATTCTCGAGTCTCAGGGATTTGTGAGATACGAGCACAGGAGCTCGATGCTACAACTTGCGAAGTGGCAAGTTGCGAGAACTATGAAAGGAAGGTCAACCCTCACTGACTTCCAAGTTTCGAAGGTTCGCACGAGAAGAACATGGAGATTCAACCCTTCGACTTGTGAATTCGAGAGTTCCGACGGGAGCTAGTGTTTAGCCTAGCTGGTGGTCACACACGGAGGGCGCTGACAGAAGGGAGATATACCCATTTCGTGATCTCGGGTGTCGTGAGATTGGAAAGGAGGAGTCAAGAGCTTCGACTAGCAAACTTGCGAGATGGCGAGTTGCAACAAGCACCTTTGAGAATAGGCCTTGGTCATAGCGTTGTGGTCACTTAGGAGTCATGGAGCTCATGCCTAGTGCTATTCACACAGGGGAACTTCTGAAGGACCTGTGGATCGATTGAATTGAGATTCCAGCAAGGAATCGAAGGAACCACTTCGGCTCATAAAAGAAACTGAACAATCCTTAAGACCAGGAGGTCGCACAGAGATTCTGTCGAGGCAGAGGTGACGTCTGCAGCCTGTGCTAAGCTCCATAGGTTTTTGGGTATTCTGTCCCTCGAGAAAAAGGCAAAAAATTTATTATGTCAGAGTGGGTATGTGACAAATTGGTATCAGAGCATGGTTACAACACTTGGCCTGCTTGGGCTCATGAACTAGTTGCACAGAAGCTTCATTCGGAACACTCCTAAAAAGAGTAAACCCCCCTATCTTAACCTTCCTAAAAAAAAGACGAAGTTAAGAATGAAAAATACCTATTGTGTATGTGTACATGTGAAAATATGAATTATGTACTGGTTATAAATAAATATAAATATTGACTAACAACCAGCGTTTTTCCTCTTGCACACAAGCGAAAGATCAACGGTTGGAAATTATCAACGTATATTATGGTGACTCACCATGAAGTGGGGGAGGGCTCCCACAATAGAGATGAAGAGTCTGATGAAAGAAGGGCAGTAGGGACCCCTACATATCTAGCCGATATTGTGAGGAGTCTCATGGTCGAATTACAAAGATGCAAGGCTGACAATGAAAGGATGATGAAAGAACAAGAAAAGTAAATATAAATTAACGCAATTTTAATGCAGAGTTTATTTGATCTACAAAGAAAAATGAAACATGAACTTGAAACTCAGAAACATGGTCATATCAGTGGCCACACTGAGAGGAGCACCTCAAAAAAGGTCCACCCCAGAGGTAAAGGACAAGCGTCGGATGATTCCTCTGAGAAGGATGCTGGTGATTCAGAGGGCTCTTCTAGCAGCAGAACCAGTTCCTATCCCCAAAAGAAACAGAAGAATAGAAAGCCTTCCAAAGGTCATAAATTCGAAGAATTCAGAAAATCCAAACCACCCTCCTTCGACGGTGAAATAAATAAGGGAGAGGAATCAGAGGCCTGGCTACTCGGACTAAAGAAGTATTTCAGATTCCATGACTTTTTAGAAAATATGAAGGCCCGAGTGTCCACCTTCAACTTGAATGGAAAGGCTTCCATTTGGTGGGAAGACCTTAAGAATGTGAAAGGGTTTTGTGAAGAGGAACTGTCTTGGGAACGGTTTGAGAAGTACTTCCGAAAGAA
>JZKD02S2233515.1:25361-37850 GCA_000966675.3 Picea glauca
TGGATGTGCCAAGTGGAATTTACAGTAACTTCCTCACAACTTGCCGATTTTTGGCCTTTCTAGGAGATCTCACTTGTATAGCATGCCCCACACAAAATAATTGATATAAAATTCTAAAACTTGCACCCAAAGTACTATAGACTATCCACAATCCAATGAACCTAGTCCCACTCAATTGCAATACTCTAATAATAATTTATGATTGTTTTACCTGGAACACCTTCTTGAGACTAGTCAATAGGACTAGTCAGATACCCTATCTTACACAAGGTGTATCTACAAATTTAAGATGACCCAGAAGCTGAACCTTTTACCACATATACCTTTATAATTTCTGTAAATGGCCTCCATATTTTAGGGTTTGAAACGTTACAAAAACAAATTTATAGTGAAAATTCCACAATGACTCATTTCAGGATGATTCCAGAACCCTATCTTGTATAGGTTGTATCTCTGAAAGTATAAGGTCTCAGGAGATGAATTTTGAACCCAACGTACCTTGAGCCATCTACTAAATATCCTCCAAGCCGTTCCTTCTGAAATGTTGTAGAAACAAAGTTATAGCAAAAATTCCATGGTGTCTCAGATGTAGCAGTGAAATCCCAAGAGCTTGAGTTCTGAAACCATATGTTAAGAACCAAACATCAATATAGCATAGAAAAACCTTAGGAAAAGTACTCAACACCTTGAAAAAGATATAATATCAGATAATAAGCCTCTTCAAGGTGGAAACCTCCAAGGTTGAATTCACTAAATTTTAGTGTTGTGATCTTATCCTGGTCGGGGAAAATTGCGTGCACCCGTTTTGGAAGGTACGCAGTGATCACAACATATTCGAATTCTGGGGGTACACTGTCATGGTTGATGGCACTTCTCAAAGGGGGTAGATAGGAAAGTAGAATGCTTGGAATCAACTTGGCATTGGAGAGGTCATCTCTGTTCTTAGTACATTTCTCATCGGCTGGCCGAGAGGGACCAATGAAAGCAGTGGATGGAGAGGCTACCAGTCCTCTCATGGATGATGCCTGTAATCCTGTGGATAACCATCGGTCTGACATGACTCTCTTAGTTCTTATCTCAAGGAGAACTTATGTTATGGACTTTTCGGTAGCATTAAGCTCGTTAGACATACATGCTCAGGATAAGATAATCGGGTTCATGATGGTCTTAGACACTACACTAGAGTGAACAACAAGAGCACAATGAGCACTGTATATGATTTCTAATCTACGGGTTTCAAATTATCAATTGGAAAAAGTTTTCTTCGTTCGTGGCTTGATGAGATAAATAGGAAATCTTGGCAATGGTTATGAGCCTCATTAACTCTTCTCATGTCCATTATGGCACGATCCAATGGTTTGGTGGAGAACCATAAATTCTTTTCCAACCGTTTAGAGTAGTAGTCGAATGGATATATTGGCTTTCAACAACTATATTTCTTAGCTATAGAGAAGTGGAAAATGTTGTTGTTCTGATATCCCGACGAAGCTCCAATTCTCTAAAGTTTCTTTCTATGAGGTACCCTCTAGAACCTACTATAATTTCTCAATATTGACCTTCTTCTTATGTAGCTTCCTAGCCTTTTTTTCCATGATCTTCGTCTCGATGGTTCTTTTCCCATTCTGATTCTTATTTTCCTTGCTGCTAAGATCCTTTCCTAGGATTCAGGTGTATCACTTCTTCTTTATCTGGGGTAGAAATTACTTATGTATGTATTTCTATGTTCCTGTAGCTTCAATATCTAAGATTCTAGTGTCAAGTAGCTTTGATCTGTTCTCCTATTCTTCAATCAACTGTGCAATCTTTTGGGTCATGAAATATTTTAACTCTTGTCTCTTCTGTTCTAAGACTTCTTCTTCTTCCTTAGTTCTATCTTGATCTCTATCAATCCAAGATTTTCCTAGTAACACGGTAAACAGGGTGCTATCTTCAATGGATTTAATAATCTCAAAGTCTGCCTTTGTCGAAGTTCCATTGACTGTCACAAGTATCTAAGCAATTTTTCCACATAACACCATCAGTTTTCCTCTGAATAGTCCTATTCCTCCTAATGAAGGGATCATAGCAGGCTTCCCTATATCTTCCCAAGTTCTTTCTGGCATAATTTTCACTTGTGTCTCTTTATCAAGGATAGAGTCAATGCCAAAGTCTCCTATTCTTGCTTCAATGCACTCTTTTTCTTTGAAAATATATGATAGCCTCACATATCGGTGGTCATTCAAGGTCTCTTTCATTTTTATCAATACCTTCTCTGATTCTTTCTGGGGTTCTGCCTCTTCTGAACCTGCCTTAGGATTTTCCTGATTCAAATTCATTTCTTCTATCCTAGCGATCATTCTAGGGAAATCCAATACCTCATGGTCCATAGATTTCCAACAAAGACAACTAGATCCTCTGCCAGGGAATTCCTTGGCAATATGTCCAGGTATTTTGCAACTATTATAGAGGGTCACTCCTCTATTTGTTTTAAACGATCCCCAACTTCTTCTATATTGCGCACTAGAATCATTGTAGCTAATCTGCAAAAAATTATTTCTAGGATCATGCATCCATTTGTTAGTCCAAATTTTTTTCTATGCATAGGTATAACATATCTATCACTATTCTTATCAGATCTAATCATATCAAACATTCTTTCATCTATCAGTGCCACGGTTTTCAAACTAGGATAAACTCTATTAAACATACCTAGATCGATACCTTAGAAACAAAAAAAAAACACTTATCTTACTTCTACAGAGCACAAAGCCTCAAGATATAAAACTTTTAACTAGTCTTACCTTTATCAGAGAACAAAGCTTATAGATCTGACCTTTTTTCTATAGATATTACCTCTTTTCTTCATAAACTTCCACTTTTAATTTTCTTAGAGCACAAGCGTTCAGATCTTGCTTCTTTTCTCTAGATCTGGCTTTCTTTCTTTATCACAGAGCTTTTCATATCAAGTGGAATACTGTGCACTAGGGAACAAATCCATGCACAAAGATTCCACAGTTTAAGGGAGAATCTTTTCACAAATCCTCTTCTTCCTCAGTTCCCAGCAATCACAGTTTCATGTCCCAAAAACAAAACCATTTGTTGGCACAGGGGCAGGCCCACGGTTCAATGCTACAACAACACACCAACAAAACCCTAACTACCAACCCTTTTAGAAACACCTGTGAAGTAGATGAGATCTCACCCGAGGTAGAGGCAGAGGTGGTTGCAGGACTCAATTTTCTGCAACCTTATCCGAGACACATATATGTGATTCCTTACTTAATATACCACTCAACACTGCTAGATATTTATTATGAAATGAATGACTACTTCACATATATGACAGAGCTTCACATCATTCACAATGACTAGATTGTTTGATCAATTATCATCTACAAAGTGTTCAAATCTAACAGGTCAAGAACTTAGCATATACATATGAATCAAACCCAACATTCTACACTTCATAATCACTAAGAATAAACATATATAATAGATCTATCTACTCATCTCAAATCACTTAGAAAATAATCACATCAATGCATCAGAACAAGGCACAAAGTAGACAACACAAGGTTTACATGGTTCATCCCCACCCTAGGGCTACCTCCACCAACTCTTCTTTTTTATTATCGTTAGCCAATCGGTTACAAGAACAGAGCCATAGAAACACTTAATTTGCATAGGACATAAGTTCTGCACAACTCGCTAGATCGTTCTTCCTTTCCTTTAATCACAAAGCCTTCTTTAAATTCACATAGGGACTTTCACTAAGCTCTGCAAGTCTATACAGAATGCACAAAACTCTTGATCACAAAGATTTTGTCTTGTCACTTAGCCTATATCACATAGATATCATCCTCTACTAGATGCCTAGATGTCTATTTATACATTTACAAAAGTGATCCTAAGTGTGGGTGAACCCACGGGCCAACATCCCTTTCCCATTACATATTGCTAAAACCCAAAAAGGGACCCAAAAGTGGACTAAGATTCTGCAATCTCTGCTTCGTCTAACGCTCCATCTTCAATAGGCTGTTGAAGTCCCAAAAATATTCAAACATGACCAAGTTCTCCTAAAACTTGGTCAAGAGCCAACACTTATGTACCAAGGGGCAGAACTTATGTACCAAATTACGAGGAATTGAAAAATATGATATTGAGAGAAATGAATAATGTACCTTATGCTGGGCACTCAGGTTATCTGAAAACTATTGTAGCTGTCAAAAGACAATATTATTGGCCAGGAATGAAGAAAGAAGTTGTTGATTTTATCATGGTACAAGCATCTCTAAAAGGTTAAGGCTAAGCATAGACACATAAAAGGTTTTCTACAATTATTACCCATTCATGAGTGGAAATGTGAAATTGTAAAAATGAATTTCATCACCAAACTACCCAGAACAAAAAAACAACATGATTTTATCGTGGTCATGGTGGATAAGCTTACTAAAGCTTCCCATTTTATTCCAATAAATATCACTCACAAGGCAGCCTACATTGTTGATATTTATATGAGAGAAATTTCTTGACTACATGGTATGCCCAAGATAATTGTGTCTGACAAAGATCCAAAATTTACATCAAATTTTTCGAAAGGATTATTTAAGGGATTTGGAAAAAATTGAATTTTAGCACGGCTTAGCATCCATAATTAGATGGACAAACGAAGAGGTTGAATCAAGTAATTGAGGATATGTTAAGGATGTATGTAATGGATAAACCATCAAAATGGGAAGACAACCTACAATTAGTAGAGTTTGCTTATAACAATGGGTACCAAGCATCTCTAAACATGAGCCCATTTGATGTACTTTATGGAAGAAGCTGCAACACAATGGTAAGCTGGGACAAACCAACAGATAGAATAATGGTTGGGCCAAAATTACTCAGGGAAATGGAAGAGAAAATGTTGAAAATAAAACAAAATTTAAAGGATTCTCAATACATGTAGAAAATCTATGATGATAAGGGCATAACTCATAGGGAATTTAAAGTGGGTAACCATGTATTCTTGAAAGTAAAGGCAAACAGAAGTTCCCTGAAGTTGGGAAAATTTTCAAATTTGGAAGCTCATTATTGTGGGCCGTTTGAAATCCTAGAGAGGATTGGACCTGTAGAATACATGCTTGCCTTGCCTGCATCAATGTCTATTCATAATGTATTCAATGTATCATTGCTCAAAAATAATATACTCGATGCTAATCATGTCATTGATTGGAATGTGATTCAAGTGGAGAAAGAAGTCTCCTTTAAAGTGCATATGGTGTGCATATTAGATTGGAAGACCAAGAAACTCCAAAATCGATCCATATAGCTAGTAAAGGTCCAATGGATCTAGTACAGTCCTGAAGATGAAACTTGGGAGCACGAGGATGCTATGCAGAAAGAATACCCACATATTTTTTAGGATTTTTGAAATTTTGGTTCTATATGCATATATATTGCACTGAGTACAATGCATAAATAAGGGGGAGGGGAATGTAATAGCCCTAGGCTGAAGCCCAATTGTAAATGTAAATACAACTATACTTAGGTTGGTGAGTCAAGATGCATAAAGGACAATATATATGTAATGTAAACGTAAATGTATTCACATGCAAATAGTATTGAAAAACACATCATTGTGGCAGACCAACCATGTCAAAGAGAATGGGGGACTAAACTCCACTAGTTAGGGAAAGGGGGCTAAACATTAAGGATAAGGGGATAATCTAGGAAGATTAAGATAAAAAGGAATATTATATTAATACTCGTTAATGTATAAAGTATGGATACTTATTTTATCCTAAGTTATAAGGAGGGGGACAAGTGGTCCAAAGTAGCTCTCAATAGGACATGCATACATATAGTGGGGACTTAGTTCATTTTCCCATTGTTTTTCTATCATTCCTCCATTCTTTCACTGACGAATTTCAGTTGTCCTCCCTAATTTTTTGTTACTATCATTGTACCTGTACCTGTACATGTACTTGTACCTGTACCTGGTGATATTAGGAGCTGGACTGAACAATAAATTTTTGAGGCTCATGGGATACTAAATAGGTGGGTTTTCAGGCCCGTGAGAAATTCTCTCTAGGTGAGAGGATTTTTGGGAATTGATTTCTCGAAGGTGCCAAACTGAAGCTAAAGGGCTCTGAGACTTCTTGTCCAACCTATTGCTAAAGCCCCAGAAAGGAAGTGGGGCAGCCAAAGGACTATTGAGTAGAGAAGAGGCACATTTCCCAGGGTAGGACAAACATGTGGGGAATGAGGGATTGTAGGTTGTTAGTTTGAGTTGGTACCTGTCATGTAGTTTTTCCTATTTTCTGTGTTACATCAGCCTGGTTAAGAATTCCTTTACCCAGGTGGAGTTTAGTCCCAACTCGGTGGTGACCACTGCTGTGAGTTTTGAGCAATGTGGTCTAAGTCTAGGAGGAATGTTGTAATTTCCCCGACCACCCATGGCTAGGCCATGATACACAAGAGAACACTTTCATTTTCTCTGCGGAACATATTGTAACATACCTAGCAACCAAAACTGAGCTATGCCACTTAACTTTTTCAAACTACATGGAAATAAAACATATACACACAGAACTCTTGTGGAACATTATATATAAAATGTAAACAGACAAATACATTATGTAAATGCACAGATTCATACTGGAATAACAATAAATTTATACATGCAACATATATAGGAATTACCCATAAATATACAAACAATTATAACCACAAATAGAATAAACCCATAAAATTAAACACGTAAATAACAATGCAACATGTAGATTTATCACACATTTGAAACTTATCTTGGTAAGAATATCACCAACTGCTTGTATACCTTCCATGAACCTCCTAGCCTTAGACCACACTTCTCATCACTCTCAATAGTGAGTCATCCCCGAGCTGGGACTAAAATCCACTCGGGTAAAGAGATTCCTAATCAGGCTAATGGTTCATAGACAATAGGAAATACTTCGTCACAGGTTCTCACTCAACTAATAGCCTACAGTCCCTCATTCCCCACATGCCTGTCCCACCCCAGGAAGTGTTCTCTTTCTCTACTCAACAGTCCTTCGGCTGCCCTGCTTCCTTTCTGAGCTTCAGCAACATGCCAGACATGAAGTCTTGGAGCCCTGTAGCTGTATTTTAGCACCTTCAGGAAATCAATTCCCAATAATTATTTTACCCAGAGAGGAATTTCTCATGGGCCTAACAACCCGCCTCTTCAATATTCCACGAGCCTGACAACCTGCTTCTTCAGTCCAACTCCCAAGATAACCCGCTACACAAACAAGTATGGCTATGGATATAGGTTCAGGTACAGTGACACGAAGTATGGAGGATAGCTTACTACGTGAGTGAATGCTCTTGGTATGGCATGAATGGATAACTGAATAATGGAAGGAAGAATGATGGAAAATGAAATAAGTCCAAACAATATGTATGCATGTCCCCAACTTGACACTTGTCATCTTGGGAGCTACTTTGTCCCACTTGTCCCCAACTTTGGAACTTAGGATTAAATAATTATCCATACTTTATATTTTAAGAAATATTAATATAATATTCCTTTTTGGCTTAAGCTCCCTAGCTTAGCCCCTTTCCTTAACTTTTATCCCTCCCTTTCCCTAACTAATGGATTTTATTCCCCCATACTCTTTTATCATTCTCGGATTGCACGCAACGATGTATTTTATATTAATGCTGAGACACATACAAAAATAGGCACACTAGCCTTTAACATCTAGGATTTCTGGCCTAATTCAAAACATAAGAAACCCAACTTATAATAACTGGCTCACTAGCCTATAAAACACAACATATACAAAAGGCTCCTTGGCCTCAAAATCATGCACACTTAAGTTGTTGTAGGCGGTATCCTGGAACATTCACACTTTATCATTTACCGCGCAGTACATGCGTGCACTATGCCATGAAAGGTGCATACAAAAATGATATCAAACAACTCACCAGCTTAAGTACATTTTCAATTTACACTTACAATTGGGTTCGGCCTAGGGATATTACAAATGTGGGAGGTCTGCATGAATTTGGTAATATTTTTACCAAGATAAGTGTTAATTGTGTGTTACATTATATGTTGCATTATTATTTATGTGTTTTTCCTATGTATGTTGCATGCGTATTTTTATTATTATTCTGTAAGAATTCATGTATTTGTAGAGTATTTGTATGTTTAATTTTGGTATACAGTTCAAAATTTTTATGTGTCATACCCTAGAAGTTGGATGTTGGGGATGTTACACTCCCGGTACAAGTTCTATTGAGAAATCAATGTATCTCCTTGGAGGTAGACCTGGTACCTCTTCTGGAAACATATATTTGTACTCTCTTAATATAGGATGGTCTTCTAGGCTTGTTTTACTATCCTCAACAGAGTTCAGTACTTGTATTGCATACAAAGGACATCTTTTTTCACAATACTTCTTCACTTGAAGGGCTGATATTTGACTCAATGAGACATGCTTTCGAATCCCTTGAAGGGTTATTTTATTCCCTTTCTCATATTCATACTCCATTATTTTATTATAATAGTCCAACTTATCTTTTTGGGCAGCTAACCAATCCATGCCAGTCAACATGTCATAAGATCATAAAGGGAGTATGTTTAGGATTTATTGGGTATGAAGCCCATTCATAATGAATTGACATGATGGTATGACTTATGTTACCTTTCTTTTTGTTCCGGTAGTTAGTTGTACCAACCATGATTTAGCATGTCTTACTTGTTTTAGTTTTCATTTCTCGACAATTTGAGGGGAAACATAACTCAAATTAGAACCAGGGTCAATTCAAATGGAAATAATATGGTTGGAAATTATACCTTCCCTCCTCACCATTGAAGTTTGGTGGTCTACTTGTCTATTATCTAAGGATACATAAATTTTTGGCACACTCCCAACCACATCATTGACCACGGTAGCTTCCTAGACATTGTATATTCTCCTATTGTTTTGTTTCCTATGAGGGAAGTCCCTTAGAAAATGTTCTTCTCCACATACCCAACATTTCAAGGTTTCTCTCTTTGTATTCTCGGTCTTTCTTGGGGATGACCCAAAGGGTTTGTTTCCACTCTGTAATGGGAAATTCTATTGGTACACACTTTTAGTAGGAAATATCATCCTAGATCCTTTCCCATGATTCTTGAATCTTGAGGTTTTAAACCCGTCATTCTTGAATCCCAATTCATTTTTCTTTTTCCAATCCTCCTGAGGTTTTTCCTTGTGTTTGAATTGTTCATATAAGTTCCTTTCCTTCCAAATAATATGTTCTAAGGTATTAGGTTCATCAAAATCAATTATGTCCCAGAAGGATTGATGCATCTCACTAATAAATCACTACATCTTCACATTTTCATCATTTATGTAGGGAGCATACCTCATCAACTCAAGCAATTTTTTGACATACTCATCTATGATGAGTTTTCCTAGATTGAGTTCATAAAAATCCTTAGTATTTTCATCATAGTACCCTTCAAGCATGTGATTTTTCTTGAATTATTTCTCAAACTTCCTCCATGAAAGTTCTTTCTCATGGATTCCCTTTACATTCCTAAGGTCATCCTGCCAAATGGAGGCCTTTCCATTTAGGTTGAAAATATCTATTCAAGCCTTTATATTTTCAAAGTAATCATGGAATCTTAAATATTTATTTAAGACAATCAACCAAGATTCTACTTCTTCCCCATTTTTAACCCCCCCATCAAAAGTGGGTGGCTTGGATTTCTTAAATTCTTCAGGGTTATAGCACTTGGACTTCTTCTTCCTCTTCCTTCTCCTCCGGGAGTGTGAACTAGTCTCACTGCTGGAGAATTCCTTAGATCTTTCATCTCCCTCACTAAAGGATCCCCTATATGAATATTTGATGTTAGCATGCCTCTTGGTTCCGTGTTCGGTATTCTTAGACATATGTTTGTCCACTTTACTGGTTTTTAGTTGTAATACCCCAAGGTTGATCCCCTGCTGAATCGTATTTATGTTTATAGGCTGAAATGCAAACATAAAATCCCAAAGAAGAAAATGAAGAAGTTTCAGTTACACAAAACAATGATGATAATGATGAATCTTCACTAACATATCAACCAAAAGAATTGAGCAATGAAAATCTTGGAAGTTTTCCAATGTTATTTTCATGAACTACTAAATTTCCCCTCAACAAAAAATATGAATAAAAGGAAGGAGGAAGGATTTAGGAAAATGAATGTACAACATGATTTGGAGTAAGTTCTACAATATACTACTAAAGTATGGTATGATCTAAACACAATAAGGTATTTCCAAAAGAATGAAAATCTTATGAAGAAGACTTACCAAAGAACAAGATGTTATTAAGAAAATATATCGTTTGAGGAGCTTCATGACAATAACATGAATACTATATTTACTTATAATTAATAAAATATGAAGAGGGTTTTGGGTTACAAATGAGTAAATAGAGGAATAGCATCATGAAGAAATTGGAAGCAGTTTGGAAGGAAGTAAAGGTAGTTCTTGAACAACATCTATATAAATGTTGGCACACTCTTTAAAGAAGGAAGGGAAAACATGATTAGTAATATGGGGTGCATCAGCCTAGTTAGAAGAGGATTATAGCCTAAGTATCATAAATCAAAGGACTATGAGGGAGACATAAACAGTAAAATAAATTCTAAAAAAAAATAGCGCAAAAACAGGAGAAGCATCACCTCATGGGGAGCATCATCTCAGGGAAAGAGAAAAGAAACATCCCCTCCGTCATTTCTGTCAAAGTGGGAGAGATAAAGAGTAAAAAAAATTCATCTCGGAGGCTCAAAATACAAAAATACATTCACAAGGGGTGTAAGAGTGTTTTACTAAGGTTTGCATCAATAACAAAGGGGGAGATTGTTGGCAATTTGGTTGTCATTGAGTTCAAACTTGATAGATAGGTGAAGTATCATTAGTTGATTGGTTTGAGAAGAATTGTAAATATTGGACATAATGTTATGAAGGTGACTTGAATGTCAAGAATTTTCAATATTGGACATAATGCTATGAAGGTGAATTAAATGTCAATAAAAGGATAATATTCACTAAATATATTGTATGAACTTGATGAACTCATCTTAGTGGAAATATGGTCTTTGGTGGAATGAATTATTAATATCCATGCACAAAAGAAGAAACTGTCTAGAGAAAAAGGGTAAATGGAGAATCCAATATGGATCCATACAATTCATAGAGTCAAGAAGTCCGGTATAAAATTCTCAGCAAGAAAAGTTTCGACGAGTCAATCCTTAATTCAAGTTGGAAACAATTTTCTCAACCAGCCAAACCTTAAGTCAACTCTAAACAATTCAATGGGTCATGTCGACTAAATAAATGCAAGGAGAAAGGATAAAAGTCGAGTGTTTCAATAAAATGCAGTAGATATCAACAAGTCTAGTATAAACATCTCAACAATAAGTTGAAGAAGTTGAAATTGAAAATTCGAAGGTCGAAGTAAAAACAAATGCAGTAGATATCAAGAAGTCTAGTATAAACATCTCAGCAAGAAGTTGAAGAAGTCAAAGTTGAAAAAATTGAAGGTTGAAAGTCAAAGAGATCAAAGTTCGAAATCGAAGAGGTCAAATAAGTCGAAGTTAAAAGTCAGATAAGTAGAAGAGGTTGAAGTCAAAGAAGTTGAAGATCGGTCCAAGTAGAAGTGAAGTAAATTACCCTGAAGGTCAAATTCAAAGGAAAATTGAGTCAAGAAATACAAGTCGAGATGATCAAAGTTGAATTACACAAGTCGGTTTTCTTCTAAGTCCATTCTATCCAAGAAATAAGTAAACTAAATTTCCCTAAAGGCCAAAGTCGAAGTAAAATTAAATCAAGTCAGGTCGAGGATGAAGCAGGTTGGGTCTACCAGAATCAAATTACTCAATTCGAATTTTTTCTAGTTGAGTCGACCAAAAGATGTTTTTTGGTCGAATAAGGAAGGAAATACAAAAAAGGGTGTGAACAAGTCGAATCTCTAGTGACTAGTAGTTGCAAGGGAGCTGATTTTAATATCCACCACCAAGTAAAATGTTTACAAGTTGAGTTTAACTAGTCACAAACAAAGGAAATATATAGAGGTCAATTTAGACATTTATGAAAAGGTAAAATGTATTGAAGTCGACTTAGCATCCAATAATGAAAGGAAAATATGGGAAATTTGATTTCAAATAACCTCATGTACCGACCACCTTGCACATTTTCTCGGGTAATTTCTTATGCATTGACTAATTAAAAATGTTTTGCAAAATACCCATGTCGTAGAATTTGAAAATTCGCTTTCATCGCTCCAAAATATTCATACAAAAATAGTTGTCTAGTTTGGTGTATGAAAATAAATTAGTAAAAGTTACCATTTGTTTCAATTAAATGAAGGGATGCAATTTTTCATTCCAAAAGGAAACATTGTTTCAAAGTGGCACCCCTTGGAGGACTATATAACCAAAGGTATACAAAGGGAAGAAGTGTGTTTTGGTGGATATATATATATATATATATATATATT
>JZKD02S2233526.1:0-23643 GCA_000966675.3 Picea glauca
CCAAAAAATAAAATAAATAAATAAATAAAACATTTTTTAATTAAAAGAAAAGACTACTTTTAAAATGAAAAGTAAATAATCCCACGGGGTGTAGAACAGTTGGTGATAAAGTGTACTATTAAGGAACTACGTTATTTGAAATTATTGGTTTCAAACCGTTGACTTACCTAGTGTGTCATGTGAGGGGCCACGTTGATATGCCTTGAGGTTATAGTGGTAGCGGTCGGATAACACAACCCTGTATCAAGCGAGTATGTGCTCGACTAGTTATTGATTCCTCCAATCACAAAATAAATAATTAAATAAAAAAAAATTAATAACAAACCAATAAAAAATTATAAAAAAACATTTAAAATAAAAAATTTAAAAAAAAATTTTATTTTTTAAAAAGAATTAAAATAAATAAAAAATAACGTGAGGCCTTCATTCTTCCATATAAAAACTAAAAATAAAAGTAAAACTATATATATATATATATATATATATATATATATATGGAATATTGGCAACCTTCAATACCTTATTCCTAGCTTTAAGAAGGTGATCCTACAACCTTTGAGAAATTTTGACCCATCTCATTACATAATTTCATATATAAAATTATCTCAAAGGTTATTGCTAGGATATCGAAAAGGGTTTTTTCAAATAAAATCTCTAAAGAACAATGTGGGTTCTTAGAGGGAAGGCACATTCATAAAGTAATTGGGTTTGCCTAAAAATTAATCCATTTTATAAAGATAAGAAACAAAATATCAATGGTGATGAAAATGAATTTATTCAAAGTTTATGAAAGGGTAAGTTGGCTTTATATTAGATTAATTTTAATTAATTTTGTATTTTTCCATCAATTTGTTGTCTAGATAATGAGTTTCACTTTCTAGATATCTTTCGTTGTATTATTAAATGGAGTAGCAACTCTTCGCCTCAGACAAGGATGTCCCCCATTCCCCCTTTTCTTTATTTTAATAGTCAAAGGATTAATTAAGATAATTAAAGAAAAAGAAGGAAATGGTAATATAAAAGGGGTACCTATTGGATTAACATGCAATGTCCCACATATACTATTTGCGGATAGTATACTACTTTTTTATGAAGGCAACAGAAGGATGATAGATAAATTCAAGGGAATTGTGTATTTTTTTTCAAAGAAGCTAGAATGGTCATTAATATGGAAAAACATATGATGTCCTTATGGGAGATATCTAAGTAGGATTTGTTTTTTATTCCTTAGATATTTTTTTGTATAATATTACTAATCTAGAATACGGTTTGAAGTATATGGATTTGTTTTTGAATCCAAATCAATATAAAAAATGTGATTTACAATGGTTGATAGATAAAGTGGAGAAGAAAATAAACATGTGGTTTTTGACCCCATACCTTTCTTTTTTCAGTCAATTTTTCCGCCATGATTTTGTGGGTTGGAATTTTCTTTTCTATACCTCCACTATCATCAAAATGAACTTTTACTTTTGCAATCAATAGATTGCATGACACTTTGAATATTTCACAACTTTTTCTCACCATGGATTGGTGGGTCCCCGATTCTTTCGTTCTTCTTCACCTTTTAAGTCTGACCAATCACGATAAGTAGTCTTTTGTATTGATTGTTTTCCTTTCTTATTGCGGGTTCGCAGGCTGGCGGACTTGTATATTCACTTTAACTTTTCCTTCATGCCCATCCCCATCGTGACTTGATGTTATTATTTATGCTTTTCTCAAGATACATTGAATTATAATATACAGATGACAAATACTTTGTAGATTAAGAAAAGGACATTATTAATGCCAGAAATATCGAGATAATTTCATTCAATTCACATTAAGTTCTTTTTGGGAAAATATTAAATTTCTATTATTTGTATAAAAGATTCATTTACAAGTATTTTAAAAGTAACTACACAAACATTTTTCAAATTCATGGCTACAGTAAGGAAACAGTTATGCAGAGACACACTGAATATATTTGGGAGGGAAGATCAAAATTTTCTGGTCGAGATCATATTAGTATTATTCTACTTTACTTCTACTTCAAAGAAACAAAAATATAGTGTGTACGTATGGAATTTCTCTTGTTGGATGCATACCAGAAGTATTTGATTGTAAATAAATTGTCACTTGGTGTGCTGACAAATATATCCAAACCATAGAGATATTTAACTCCAAGGCTAGTCTCTTGTCTCCTTATCACAAGTGATTTTCAGGAAAATGCTAAAATTATCTGACCCAAATCTTATTTTTAAGGGAGAAGAAGCAATATATTTCCTTAAGAAATGAAATGATGGATTTGATCTTCTACAATAATATCTCAAATACCCCTCGACAATACATGTCAACATAACAATAATTCAGGTTAGTTCTTTAAAAAACCTTATCGAGAAATCACATGGTAATTCACTATAGTTATTGGTCAAGAGAATATGACAACCATTTTTCAGTTAGCTCTATACATTCTACATTTTACAGTTCATGAAAAATCCGTATTTGACTGGGAAATCTTATCTCCATTGATATTGATTCCCATTTGTCAAATTTTAAGAAGGAAAAGAATTTTTTCATGGCCTCATATTTAATATTTGCAATTACATATTGCCACAAATTCAAAGGGTTAACAATTAGCATGAGGGTAAACTATAATTTTGACCTTGTGAGAGTTTGGTACCAAGCCCTTTAGAGAAAAAAGACTTCTATCTTCTTTTATGAAGTGAATAATGATTTTTTTATAGTTTTCATGAAGCTTCTCTTTAGAGATAATACATCCAAGTTATCCTCGGAAGTGACAAATTTTCTAAATAAAATGGGTACCTTAGAGAAGATGGAGAATCATAATGTTATCAGAATATTTTGTTCTAGACAAAACCCTTCTTTTTTTTCGTATTATATTTCAAATAAATTATTTATCACTGAATTTGTTAGACAGTATGGATTTTGGCTCCACTTTTTTCATGAAAAGAGGAAAAGGAAATTTATCTTGTTGCCATGGAAAGTTGGATAAATTGTGTTGAGAAATATGAACAAAATAGATGAGTTTTCGACCCATTTCAATCATTTAATTTGAAGTATGCAGAGAAAATCAAAGGGTTTGAACCAAGTAATATTTTTATGGATCACAAGTAGTCGATGGGATTTAGTAGTGCATTTACCCAAATAATGTTATGCAGGGAAGAAGAGGGTAACAATCAGGATTCTCCTCTACTAGTTGTTGATGATATTGAAACTTTTCTAAGCACTACAAATCAATATAGTTAAAGAGTAAGGGGCACAAATAAAAAAGGTACTCAATCTCCAACATTGTCACAGAGGAATAGTTCACCCAAGAATAATATTCAAACAACATCCCAATAGAAAAAAATAAAATTTGAGCAGTAATTCAAGTAGAGGAGGTGATAAAAATCCTTCTCAAGGGAAAATGGAAAATCCTCACAAAATTCTAGTAAGAAAGAAGAGAAAAAATGGTCTACAAGAAGAAGAAGAATAACAAGTTTCAGAAAATGATTTTAATAATTTATCTCTTGAATATATGGACCTTGAAGTTGAAATTGAAAATATACAGTTTCCTGAAGAAGAGTAGAGGTTACAAGAAACCCAACAAATTGCATTGGAAGTTGCCACACATGAAGAACATTTTTCAAACGATGAATAATTTACCATACATAATGCAATATTTGAAATGAATTCTAGAAAATTAGTATTCGAAGGAACAAGTCATAAAAATAATAAAGGAAAATCTTGTTTTGAATGTGACCTTAGTAAAATTGTTGCATCTCAAATCTCCAAAATACACAAGGTAACTGGTGATGCCTTGGATATTTCAATTGATGATTTAGAAGCAGAGAATACCAGATTGAAGGAAAAGGTAATAGAACTGGAATCTAATTTAACGCCACCCCCAATTCCTCCAATCCCATTAGTCATTCAAAATCCAGGAACACCTAATTTGAAATTAAAGGGATTATCAAGTTTGTTAATGGCTATCGGAAATTTTTTGGAAGAAAACATAAAAAAAAGAACGTCACTTTCTAATACTCCTAAGACAAATCCCAATTGTACATATGTTTTATAGGCTGGTGATCCATGATATTATAGGACAGAGTACGTATGCGACTATTAGGATGGAGAGCCTAGATTGGTTAAAAGCTCAGCGTGCCTATTATTGTAATATGTAAAAACTCATATTTCAATAAAGTACATCATTGTTGCCAACCTTCCACATAAAAGATATGGGGGTCTAAAATACACTAGGATGCAAAAGGGGGCTAAGATTCTAAGAAGGGGGTAAGCTTGAAGTATTAATACCAAAGGAATATTATATTACTATTCCTAAAGTCTAAAGTATGGATATAACTTTATGTTATCCTAAGTTCCCGAGGGAAGGGAAGGAATTACAAATGGAAAATGGGAGTCCCTTGGATGCCATGTGTCCTTATACATGTGGGGATATAGTGTAATTCACTATCTTCTGGATATTATTCATTCATGATTCCTACCATTTTTTACTCATCCATCCTACCATCCATACTAGTACCCGATTTTGTTGCAGGACGAAGAGTCGGGTTGTCATGCCCATGGTCGAAGAAGCGGGTTGTCAGGCCCATAGGTATTTCTCTCTAGGTGAGAGATTTGATGTATCCAGGAAGCGAGTTGTCATTCCCTTGAGCATTCACTTGAGGTGAGAGAACTGTTGGGAATTAATTCCCAAGGTACCAAGCTACAACTACAAGACTCTAAGACTCCCTTTCCAGTGTTTTTTTGAAGCCCCGGAAGGGAAGTGGGGAAAAAAAGTGTTTGTTGAGCAAAGAAGGGGCATACTTCCTGGGGTGGGATAGGAATGTGGGGGATTAGGGACTTTAGGATGGTTTCTAGAGACCAAGATGCATCTACAGGGCTCTACGACTTCATGTCTAGCCTATTGCTAAAACCTGGAAGGGAAGTGGGGAAACCGAGGGAATGTTGAGCAGAGAAGGGGCACACTTACTAGGGTTGGACAAGTATGTGAGGAATGAGAGACTGTAGGATGGTTTCGAAGGTAGGCACATGATTCTAAGAATAGTTGTTGTTTGTTAGACATTATATTGGCTTAGAACTTCCTTTTCCCGGGTAGAGTTTAGCCTCAGCTTGCGGGTGACCCACTACTAAGATTATGAGTAGTGTGGTCTATGGTTGGGAGGAACGTGGAAGTTATGCATGCATTTGGTGTTTAATTAACTAAAGATAAGTGTATTTATGTGTTTGTGAAAATACTATGTTATGAATTATGATGTTCTATCATGGAATTTCGATTGTCTATATGTATGAATTATTATAGTTGTATGATTTTATTATTCTTCTTAACTCTATTCATATGCAAAACATATCTCTATATTTAATGGTATCATAGTGGTAAAAGAGAGAGTTTTGCATGGCGTGGCCCAACTTGGGTGGCTGGGTACATTACAAAGTGGTATCACATCAATTTGATTGAGTTGATGGTAATGGGTACATTACAAAGTGGTATCAGAGCTCAATTTTTCAACATTGAGCCTAGATGGGCCAATTAGTGGAACAAAGAAGTGAAAATTGTAGACTATGCAGGAAAACTATTTGAAGAAATACTGGAAAAAGGATGTCTAAAATTTGTTTGTTGAAATCACAACAGTGATATTGAGAGAAATTTAATGGGTAATGTGAAGAACTGATCCTCTTTAGAAAAAAAAATCGAACATAAGCAAATCGGAAAAAATTTGGGTATTTTTCGTATGATGAAATCGACATAACATGGAGGCCATGTGTTTGACTGAATTGGTAGAAGAAAGGCATGTACTACCATGGTGGTAGGTACATGTTAGATGGGATGACAATTGGTGGGTGATGTGGAGCTATGGGACAGGCTAAGTGTCATTCCCATGAAATCGAGGTAAGAAGTGGAAAAATGGTTAAGTGTTGAGACTTCTCATATGGACTTATGTAAGGAAAGTTGAAAGATTGCGAGTCTTCAAATCCGTTAAGTGGAAAAATGGTTAATTTTTTAGACTTCTTTGATGAACTTATGAAAGGAGGGTTATAATATTATGAGTATGCAAGTCCACGAGTCCGAGATGTAGAAAATTGGTTAGGTATTGAGATTTCCTGTATGGACTTTTGAAAGGAAGGTTACGAGATTCTGAATTCACTAAGTGTTGTGGAAGTTTCATGGAAGGGTATTGAATAGAAGAGTCTAGATAACTACCCAAAAGATTGACCTCGATATTTAATTTCACAAGAAATTGGAAGAAAGAATTATGATGAATTATTGGAACATAATTGTGCATAATTTTTATGAATTTGTTAAATTATTTAGTATAACAAATATTTTTACCTACACATTTTGCAGAGTTGACATAATTTATATCAAAACCAGATCAAAACAGAGATCAACAAAATGGAATATACATAGAGGACTTACAACCATGAAGAGGAATTCAAGGGGTTGTATGTCAGGTTGAGTAATCAAGGTACAAATTCAAATGGACATGGAGAAGGAAAGGAGGAAAGCATGAACTTAGTAGAAACCATAAAAATTCTGCATAAGGATGTATAGAGCTATAAATCTGATAATGAGGGGCTTGTGAAATACAAGGAGTAGCAAGAATTAGGCTTCAACATCAAGTTAATGCAGAGCTTGGAAGTAATAGAGAAAAATATGGATAAAGAGACTGAGTCAAGAAAATCATGGAGTCATATATCTCTTGATGAGAGGAGAAGAACAAGAAGTGTTGGAGGGAATCATCATAACTCCCCAAGGCATTTGACTAGGAGAGCACAAAATAGGTCAAGTCCATCCACTATTAGGAAGCATAAGAGGAGGCCTAAAATAGATGAGTTACAGGTAGAGATGAATAATATGAAGCCTCTTACATTTGATGGTGAACACAAGAAGGATGAGGATGTAGAGACATGGCTATTGGGCATGAGGAAGTACTTCCAGTTACATAACTACTACTCACAAACAAAAGGAATAATTACCATCTATCAGCTCAAAGGAAAAGCATCAATCTAGTGGGACCAATTTGTGCAGGTGCAACACAATGATGAGAAGAAGGTTACTTGGAGGGAATTCAAGAGGTATTTTCAAAAGAAATACTTGACCAAATGATACTACGATAGAAAATGAAGGATGTCTTTGAATTCAAGATTGGGAGTATGACCATATATGAGTATGAGAGAAGGTTTTTAGAGATGATGAATTATGTTTATTTTATCAAGGATGAACAAGTTAATATTCATAGGTACTTGAGTGGGATACCATATTTAATCAGTGATAAGATACAGTGTGATGATCCCAAGACACTATACGAAACTATAAGAATGGATAAATTCCTTTATGATCAACATAAAATAGGACCACCTTTCCAAAGTGCATGGGAAGAAAAAAATAAAAGTAAGATGGACTAGAGGAAGAAGGGGATCAAGCCACCATTCTTAGGAAACAATTCTCAGGGAAATCCAACCTCTACAAAACCCAAAATGATGGAGGAAATAAGGAAAATACCAAGGTATCCACCTATTCAATGTTGGGGTTGTGGAGGAGATCATGTATTGAGAGATTTCCCACATAGAGGTGAAAAAGTGAAGACTTGTTACAATGTACAACAAGTTGAAACAGTGGAGGACATGGGTAGAAATGTACCAAGGATATATGCAACTCTATATAAAAAGCAAGTTGAGTTTCAATCACATATGATTGAAGTGGAGGGTAAGATCAACAACTGGCCCATTGTTATTTTAATTGATTTAGGAGTTATTCATAGTTACCTAGATTGTAAGATAGTGGAAATATTTCAATTGCTAAGAAGCAATCTTGGAAAACCTTGGTTAGTGCAAATTAACGAGATGGTTAACACATGTCCAATAGATATGAATGGACTAAGAACAAGAGTACATTTGAATATCATACCTTTAGGGTCATACAATTTCCGCATTGGTATGGATTGGTTGGACAAGCATCATGCTATCCTCGATTGTTATAATAAGGCCTTTACTAATTCGGATGAGGAAGGAAACTTGAGGACAGTACATGGAATTCCCAGGGCAGTAACTACCAGAGAAGTTTTAGCCTTACAGATGAAGAAAATTTTCAAAAAAAGGGTATCAAATAATTGCATCACATATGGAAGAGATATCTAAAGATAAGGTGCCAAGTATTGAAGATTATGCAGTCCTAAATAAGTTTGAAGATGTATTTAAAGAAATATTAGGATTGTCACACAAAAGAGATATTGTTTTCTCCATTAATATGATGCTCATAGCAGACCTGGTATCCAATACTCCTTACACGATGATTACTCCAGAACTAAAGGAATTGAAAATGGAGCTTGAGGAGATTTTGAAGAAGGGGTATATATGCCCAAGTGTTTCACCTTGGGGTTCCCTAGTGTTGTTTGTGAAAAGGAGATATGGTACCTTGAGGATTTGCATTGACTTATGATAGTTGAACAAGGTAACTGTGAAGAACAAGTACCGTTTTCCAAGGACAGACGACCTCTTTGATCAACTGAAAGATGCTAAGATATTATCCAAGATTGATCTTAGGTCATGCTATCATCAGCTAAGAAATAAAGAAGAAGACATCAACAACACTACCTTCAGAACAAGGTATGGTCATTATGAGTTTAAAATGGTGCCATTTGGGACTACTTAGATAAGTTTGTCAGTTTTTCATTGTTTTCCTGGATGACATATATTCGAAGTCTAAGGAAGAGCATGAGAAACAATTGAGGATAGTATTGTAGGTATTGAGGGAGCATCAATTGTATGCCAAATGGATCATTTTCTCATTCTACGAAAGCAAATTCATTATTTGGTTCATATCATTTCAGAGGAAGGAATAGCAGTGGACCCAAAAAAGATAAAGGCCATTGAGGTGTGGCCAACACCAAGGAATGTCTTTGAGGTGAGATCATTCATGGGACTTGCGGATTGCTAAAAGGAACTTCATTTAAGAATGAGTATGATCCTACAAAAAGCTATTTATTTTAGACCCTCTACATAACATCTTTGTCCGAAACAATGATGTGATGAAACTCAACGAAAACGTAAAATTAGTTTTTTTCCATGAGAATAGTGTCAATTTTCATATCATCGCAGGTCAGATGACGAGTTTCAATTGAGTTCAAAAGGTAAAGAGGAAACATAATTCTCAAGAGACAATAGATAAAAATTTATGAGTTGTAATATCCCTAGGCCGAACCCAATTGTAAATGTAAATGCAAATGTACTTAAGCTGGTGAGTTGTTTGATATCATTTTGTATGCATCTTTCATGGCATAGTGAGGGCATGTATTGCGTAGTAAAATGATGAAGTGTGCACATTCCAGGATATCGCGTGCAACACTTAAATGTGCACGATTTTGAGGCCAGGGAGCCTTTGTGTATATGCAGTGTTTATAGGCTAGTGAGCTAGTTTTGTCATGATTAGGTCAAAGAGCCTAGATGTTAAAGGCTAGTGACCCTATTTTTTTATATGTCTCATCATTAATATAAAATACATCGTTGCACATAGACCGACCACGATAAAAGAGTATGGGGGACTAAAATCCACTATTTAGGGAAAGGGGGCACTAAAAGTTAAGGAAATGGGGCTAAGATAGGGAGCTTAAGCCAAAAAGGAATATTATATTAATATTTCTTAAATCATAAAGTATGGAAAATTATTTTATCCTAAGTTCTAAGGATGGGGCCAAGTGGGCCAAAGTATCTCCTACCATGACAAGTTTCAAGTTGGGGACATGCATACATATTGTTTGGACTTAGTTCATTTCCCATCATTCCTTCCATCATCCATTCAATCATTCCATGAGCATTCACTCACTCAGTCAGTTGTCCTCTGTACCTTCCTGTCACTGTACCTAAACCTATATCCGTACCCATACATGTTTTTGTACTTGGTTAGCTTGGGAGTTGGACTGAAGAGGCGGGTTGTTAGGCCCGTGGGATATTGAAGAGGTGGGTTGTCAAGCCCATGAGAAATCTCTCAAGGTGAGAGAATTGTTGGGAATTGATTTTCGAAGGTGATAAACTACAACTACAGTTCTCTGAGACTTCTTGTCCAACTTGTTGTTGAAGCCTGGAAAGGAAGTGGGGCAGTCGAAGGACTGTTGAGCAGATAAGGGACACACTTCCTAGAGTGGGACAGGCATGTGGGGAATGAGGTACTGTAGGCTATTAGTTTGAGTTGGCACATGTGACAGAGTATTTCTTGTTGTCTATGATCCATTAGCCTGGTTAGGAATCCCTTTACCTGGGTGGAGTTTAGTCCCAGCTCAGGGGTGACCCACTGCTGAGAATTATGAGCAGTGTGGTCTAAGGCTGCGAGGTTCGTGGAAGGTATGCACACAGTTGGTGATATTCTTACCAAGATAAGTGTCAATTGTGTGATAAATTTACATGTTGCATTATTATTTACGTGCTTATATTTATGCTTATTGCATGTATATGTTTATTGTTATTTTAGTATGAATCTGTGCATTTACAGAATGTATTTGTCTATTTATGTTTTATATATATAAAGTTCAACAAGAGTTATGTGTGTACATGTTTTAATTGCGTGCAGTTTGAAAAATTTATGTGACATAGCTCAGTTGGATGTTGGGTATGTTACAGTATGTTGCGCAAAGAATAAAAAGTGTTTTTTGGAGTAGCATGCCCCGGTATGGGTGGTCGGGGATGTTAAAATATGGTATCAGAGCTTCAGTTTTCAACACTAAGCCTAGATGGGCTGAGCAAGTTGAGTTGAAGTGAAATATCATAGAGGATTGATTTCAAAGTGGCCAAATTTCAAGTTACTGAGTGTCCATGGTAAAAAGTAACAACAATTGCAAGAAATTGGGAAAAGGCCCCAATTTATGTTGTTAAATTCATGGGAAAATTGAGAAATTCGGCCAAGTGGTGAGATATTCCTAATTTAATATCTATTCTAGCAAATTCGGACCTAGAATGGGTCAAATTTGAAGTTACAGTGAAGCCATGAAAGATGGAGTGAGTTTAGTAATTAAAATTCTCAATTCGTGAATTGAGTGTGGGAAAAATTTGTTCCATAAATGTCAACCCACAATAATTTGTTGTTGCAGAGGTTGAATTGGTGTTATCAGGTTGAAATTGAACAAATTTCATAGTTGCATAATGTCTATGGTAAAAATTGGGCAATGCGTAGAAATATATTGGCGGGCGGGTGCGCGCGCTAAAATTTGGTGTTGCGTGGAAAAATATTGGTGTGCTGGTGCGCGTGCTAAATTTTGGCGCCACGCGGAAAATTGTTGGTGTGCAGGTGCGCACGCTGAAGTTTGGTGCCATGCGGAAAAATATTGGCATCCAAGCGCGTGCGCTAAAATTTGGTGTTGCACGAAAAAATATTAGCGTACTAGTGCGTGCGCTAAATTTTGGCGCCGCGCAGAAAAATGTTAGTGTGTAGGTGCGCGTGCTAAATCTTGGCACCGTGCAAAAAAATGTTGGTGTGTGGGTGCACACGCTAAATTTTGGCACCACGTGGAAAAATTTTGGCGTGCAGGTGTGCGTGCTAAAATTTGGCGCCGCACAGAAAAATGTTGGTGTGCAGGTGCACGCGCTAAATTTAGCATTGCGTGGTGCAGATTGAGTGACGCGGGCGTAATACTGATGCGTGGTGTGCATACTCATAATAGGTTGCACGCGGTGTGCACACACATAATCATGGCATGCGTGGTGTCCCCAGCATTGGCAAACAGCAGAGGCATTCTGTTGGTTCCCGCGGAATGTGGGTGTATTCTGTCGAACGACAGTTTAATTAATGGTGCGCGTGGAGTAGTGGTGCGCAATGGGGACGTACTAAACTTTGGCATGGTGCATTGAATAGAGTGAAATGTGCCCATAATATCAGTGCGTGATACAAAAATTGTGTGCAACATGTAATAGTGCAAGAACCAAAATTTTGCGCAGTGGATATTGGCGTGACACAAAAGTAGTGCGTGCGAGTTATTGGCACGACAAAGAAGTGATACACAATGGTTATAGGTGCGCGTAGCACAATTTACCTTGTAGTGGTGTTGCGCATGCTAAATATGGGTGTATAAGTTGAAAGCTATGCATGCAAATTCATTTGGAGGGTGAACAACAGTAGAAAACCAGCAAATTTCTATGACATATTAGACTGTTTGAACGTCATCTTTTTGCAACGTGTTTTTGAGGCCCTTAACAACATTTTTAGCTACTCAAAAAACACAAGAACAAACTTCTCAAGGATATATTTTGTCCTTGTAGCTCAAATAAAAGAGCTCGAAGATAACTTTCTAATGGTGTAAATCATTCGTCAAACGGAATTTTTATGAGAAAGTTATAGCACAAACAATGGAGGGTAAATTTTAAGACCCAACTCACTTCAAAGAGCCATAACTTTCTTCTTTGGAATCAGATTGAGGTGCAGGAGCAATCAGTGGAAATATATTGAACCATAGAAGACATTAACAGAGATGAATTAAATTTTTGGGCATGTTAAAAATGTTTAATATGGAAAAGAAGGTACATGTATCATTCCAGACCAAAACCACAAATTGGCCTAGAACTTCAGCAGGCTGTAACTAGCAGCTCAGAACCCAGAAAAAGGTGAAACTTGGAAATATTTTCCAACATATGTATACGAAGAAACCCAATTGAGCTCCTACTAAAAATCCATTGGAGTAGGTGCAAAAATGCATAATTACAGTGCAGAGTTGCACCAAGTTGAAGTGTGAACAGAAAAATTAATGGGCAATTTTCAAATAACCATAACTTTATGCTCAAGACTTAGAATTGCGCATGGGAGCAGGCACTGGAAAGGTGTTGGATAGTAGAATATAAATATGAGCCAAAAAATTGATCTGGGCGTTCAAATTTTCAAGAAATCAAAAGAAAGTGTTCTGATATATTATTGAACCAAAATGGTGCATATTTTTCATGAAATTATTGAGTCAGTTAACCTAACAAAGTTTTGTTGGATGCACATTTTGTAGATTTAACAACAAATAGATTAGATAAATATCAACAAAAAGTCCAGAGGAATGGAATATGCATAAGGGATTACAGCCAGGAAGATGAGATCAGAGGGATGGATGTCCATTTGGGAATTGAAGGAACAAACTCCAATGGACATGGAGAAGGAAGGGATGAAAACATGAATATGGTATAGACCATTAAAAATTTTCAGAAGGATGTCCAAACCCATAAAGATGATAATGAAATTCTTATGAGATCCAAAGAGAAGTGCAAGAGGACTTCAACGTGAAGCTAATGCAGAGCTTGAACAGAATAGAAAAGAAATTGGATAAGGAGAGTGGCTCAAGAAAATCAGGAAGTCATAGGTCTCCTAATGAGAAAAGAAGAACCATAAGTGTTACCAGACATCGCCATCACTCCCCAAGGCATTCCAATAAGAGATCACACAGCATCTCAAGTACATCCCTTGTCAGGAAGCATAAGAGATCTGGGGTGGATGAGCTATGAGTAGAAATGAACAAAATCAAACCTCCTACATTTGATGGTGAGCACAAGAAGGATGAATATGTAGAGACATGGATGTTGGGCATGAGAAATTATTTTCAATTGCATAATTATTCATCTCATGCAGAAGGTAGAATTGCCATATATCAACTCAAGGGAAAGGCATCCATGTGGTGGGATCAGCTTGTGCAGGTGCATCACATTAAAGAGAAAGGTGTTACTTGGAGGGAATTCAAGAAGCATTTTGAGAAGAAATACTTGACTAAGAAGTACTATGACAAGAAAATGAAAAAGTTCTTTGAACTCAAGCTTGGGAGTATGACCATAGATGAATATGAGAGAAGGTTTCTAGAATTGTTGAAGTATGTTTTTTTCATCAAGGATGAGACAATTATGATTCAAAGGTATTTGAGTGGATTGCCATCATTCTTCAGTGACAAAATACAATATGATGATCCCTAGACATTGGAGGAGACCATAAGGCGAGATAAATTCTTATATGATCAACATAAAGCATGGCCAACTTTCCAAAAAGATTGGGAAGACAAAAATAAATTCAATCTAGATCAAAGGAAGAAGGGAACTAAGCCACCATTCTTCAGAAATAATTCTCAGGGACAACCAACTTCTAGAGAAACCAGAACGAATGAGACAGGGGGTCAAATGCCAATGCAACCACCTATTCAATGTTGGGTTTTTAAAGGAGATCATATGTTCAGAGCTTGTCCTCATAGAGGTGAAAAAGTGAGAAATGTTCACAATGTACCACAAGATGAAACATTGGAGGACATGGGAAGAAATGTACCAAGGATCTATGCAACCCTGGAAAACAAGCAAGCAGAGTATCAATCACATATGATTGAAGTGGAAGGCATGATCAACAACCAAACCATTGTTATTTGAATTGATTCACGATCTAGTCATAGTTATATAGATCCTAAGATGGTGGAAAGTTTGCATTTGCCAAGAATCAAGCATGGAAAATCTTGGTTGGTGCAGCTCGCTACCGGAGCCAAAAGAAAAGTTAATGAAATGGTTAAGTCATGTCTTATGGACATGAATGGGATGAACACCACGGAAGATTTGAACATATTTCCTTTAGGTTCCTATGACTGTCTAATTGGGATGGATTGGTTGGAACAACATCATGCTATCCTAGACTGTCATAACAAGCCATTTACTTGCTTGTATGAGGAAGGGAACCTAAGGAAAGTGCAGGGAATTCCCATGGTAGTAACCATCAGATAAATTTCAGCATTGTAGCTGAAGAAATGTTACAGAAAATAGTGTCAAATATTTGCAGCTCATATGGAAGAGACACCTAAAGATAAGGTGCCAAATTTGGAAGATCATGCAGTCCTAGAAGATTTTGAAGATGTGTTCAAGGAGGTACCAAGACTACCCCTAAAGAGAGATATTGATTTCTCTATAAATTCAATGCCTGGAGCAACTCCAGTGTCAAAGACTCCTTACAAGTACACCAGAGTTGAAGGAGTTGCAAATGTATCTTGAATAACTTTTGAAGAAGGGATATATACGCCCAAGTGTGTCACCTTGGGGTTCCCAAGTCTTGTTTCTGAAGAAGAAAGATGGGACATAAAGATTTTGCATTGATTTCAGATAGTTGAATAAAATGACTGTAAAGAACAAGTATCCTTTGCCAAGGATTGATGATCTCTTTGATCAATTGAAAAATGAAAAGATATTTTCAAAGATAGATCTCTGGTCAGGATACCATCAGGTAAGGATTAAAGAGGAAGATATCATCAAGACCGCCTTTAGGACAAGTTATGGTCATTATGAGTTCACAATGGTTCCATTTGGGTTGTCAAATGCACCAGTTGTTTTGATGTGCTTAATGAATGGTGTTTTCCGAGAATATTTAGACAAGTTTGTCATTGTCTTTTTGGATGACATTCTTATATATTCCAAGTTAGAATAAGAGCATGGGAATCATTTGAGTATGGTGTTGCAAGCATTAAGAGAGCATTAGTTGTATGCCAAATTGAGCAAGCGCTCATTTTACCAGAAGCAAATTCATTATTTGGGACATATCATTTCAAAGGATGGGATAGCAGTGGATCCTCAGAAGATAGAAGCCATTAGAGAATGGTCAATGCCAAAGAATGTGGAAGAGGTTATATCATTCATGGGCCTTGCAGGATACTATAGGATATTTATAGAAGGATTCTCAAAGATTGCACACCCAATCACTTCCTTACAAAATAAGGGTGTGAATTTTTAGTGGACATTGGATTGTGAAAAGAATTTCCAACACTTGAAACAATTATTAACAAGTGCTCCAATATTAAGGATTGTAGACCCAAATGAATACTTCATTGTATGCACAGATGCATGTAAAGAAGGACTTGGTGGAGTCCTCAGTCAAAATGGGTTTGTTATATGTTATGAATCAAGGAAGTTGAAGGAGCACGAAATACACTATGCCACTCATGATTTGGAGTTGGAATCCATAGTGCATGCCTTGAGGAAATGGAGACACTACCTCATGGGGAAAAGGTTTGAGTTGAGGACAGACTATAATGGTCTGAAATATTTATTTGATCAACCAAATCTAAATGCTAGGGAAAAAAGATGGTTAGAATTCCTCAGTGAATATGACTTTGAGATAAAGCATATCAAGGGGAAAGAGAACAAAGTGGTTGATGCACTCAACAGAAGACTACACGAATTGCATGTTACAACCATTATCATGTACCAATCATATTTGAAAGACATAATTTTAAAGGCTGCAAAATTAGATTTGCAATACAAGGAATTAGTGGAAAAATTACAACAAGTAATTTGCAGCTGAAAATTGAAGAACACAAGCTAGATAATGATGAAATTCTCATGTACAGGGGCCGAATTTATGTACCAAATTCTCAGGAATTGAAAAATATGATATTGAGATAAATGCATAATGTACCTTATGTTGGGCACCCAGGTTATCAGAAAACTATTGCATCTGTCAAGAGCCAATATTATTGGCCATAGATGAAGAAAGAAATTGTTGATTTTATTGCCAAATATTTGGAATGCCAAAAGGTAAAAGTTGAGCATAGACACCCAACTGGTTTGCTACAACCATTACCCATTCCTCAGTGGAAATGGGAAGTTGTAACCATGAATTTCATCACCAAACTTCCCAGAACAAACAAGCAACATGATTCTATCATGGTAGTAGTGGATAAGCTTACTAAAGTTGTCCTTTTTATTCCAGTTAAGCTCACTCACAAGGCAGCCAACATTGTTGATATTTATGTGAGATAAATTGCTCAATTACATGGTATACCCAAGACAATTGTGTCTGACAGAGATCCAAAATTTACCTCAATATTTTGGAAAGAATTATTTAATGGATTTGGAACAAATTTGAATTTTAGTACAACTTATCATCCAAAATCAGATGGACAAACAGAGAGGTTGAATCAAGTGATTGCGGATATGTTGAGAATGTATGTGATGGATAAACCATCAAAATGGGAATACTACCTACACTTAGTAAAGTTTGTTTATAACATTGGGTACCAAACATCTCTAAAGATGATCCCATTTGAGGTACTTTATGGAAGAAAGTGCAACACACCGATAAGTTGGGATAACCCAATAGATAGAGCAGTGATTGGGCCATATTTTCTCAAGGAAATTGAGGAGAAAATGTTGATAATAAAACAAAATTGAAAGGTTTCCCAATACAGGAAAAAAAGCTATGCTAATAAGGGAAGAACTCAAAGGGAATTTAAAGTGGGCGACCATGTATTCTTAAAATTCAAGGCCAACAGAAGTTCCTTGAAGTTGAGAAATTGTTCAAAGTTGGCAGCTCGCTATTGCGGACCATTTGAAATCCTAGAGAGGATTGGTCCAGTAGCTTATATGATTGCATTTCTTGCATCTATGTTTGTTCATAATGTATTTCATGAACAATTGATCAAGAAATATATACCTGATGTTAATCATGTTATTGATTGGAATGTGATCTAGGTGGAGCAAGAAAGCACTTTCCAAGTGCATCTGGTACACATTCTGGACCGGAAAATCAAACAGCTCCGGAATTGAGCCATCTTTTTGAGGATTTTTGAAAATTTTGTTGTATATGGGTACATAATGCACTGAGGACACTGTATAAATAAGGGGAGGGAATTGTAATATCCCTAGGACGAACCCAATTGTAAATGTAAATGCATATGTACTTAATATGGTGAGTTGTTTGATATCATTTTGTACGCACCTTTCATGGCATATTGTGTGCATGTACTGCATAGTAAAATGATGAAGTGAGCACATTCCAGGATAACGTGCACAACAACTTAAGTGTGCTCGATTTTGAGGCCAGAGGACCTTTTTGTATATGAGGTGTTTATAGGATGGTGAGCCAGTTTTGTGATGATTAGGATGACGAGCCTAGATGTTAAAGGCCAATGAGATTATTTTTTTATATGTCTCATCGTTAATATAAAATACATCGTTGTGCGCAGACCAACCACGATAAAAGAGTATGGGGGACTAAACTCCACTATTTAGGGAAAGGGGGGACGAAAAGTTAAGGAAAAGGGGCTAAGATAGGGAGTTTAAGCCAAAAAGGAATATTATATAATATTTCTTAAATCATAAAGTATGGGAAATTATTTTATCCTAAGTTCTAAGTATGAGGACAAGTGGGCCAAAGTAGCTCCAAACATGAGAAGTGTTAATTTGGGGACATGCATACATATAGTTTGGAATTAGTTCATTTCCCATCATTCCTTCCATCATCCATTCAATCATTCCATGGGAATTCACTCACTCAGTCAGTTGTCCTTTGTACCTTCCTGTCATTGTACTTGAATCTGTATCCGTACCCATACATGTTTGTGTAACTGGTTAGCTTGGGAGTTGGACTGAAGAAGTGGGTTTTCAAGCCCGTGGGATATTGAAGAGGCAGGTTGTTAGGCCCATGAGAAATCTCTCAAGGTGAGAGAATTGTTGGGAATTGATTTCTAAAGGTGATAAAGTGCAACTACAGGGATCTAAGACTTCATGTCCAGCCTATTGTTGAAGCTCGGAAATGAAGTTGGGCAGTCAGAGGACTGCTGAGGAGATAAGGGGCACACTTCATGGGGTGGGACATGCATGTGGGGAATGAGGGATTGTAGGTTGTTAGTTTGAGTTGGCACCTATGACAGAGTCTTTCCTGTTGTCTATGATCCATTATCCTGGTTAGGAATCCCTTTACCCAGGTTGAGTTTAATCCCAGCTTGGGGTGACCCACTGCTGAGAGTGATGAGCAGCGTGGTCTAAGGCTAGGAGGTTTGTGTAAGGTCTGCACGCAGTTGGTGATATTCTTACCAAGATAAGTGCCAATTGTGTGATAAATCTACATGTTGCATTATTATTTACATGTTTATATTTATGAGTATTTCCTGTATATGTTGCATGTATATGTTTATTATTATTTCAGAATGAATCCTTGCATTTACAGAATGTATTTGTCTATTTACATTTTATATATAAAGTTCTACAAGAGTTCCGTGTGTATATGTTTTAATTGCGTGCAGTTTGAAAAATTTATGTGGCGTAGCTCAGTGGGATGTTGGGTATGTTACAGTATGTTGCACAGAGAATAAAATGTGTTTTCTAGAGTAGCATGCCCCAGAATGGGTGGTCAGAAATGTTACATGAGCGATCAATAATTGTCACTCATGACAACCAAATAAAATAATAGATCTCCAAGTGAGTCCTTGGAATAATTCGTTTCAAATCAACTTGGTAATTATTTTAGATTACCTTGCATCAATCCCTTCTTGAACTCATCAAAAGGTGAACTAAAGGATCCATACTAAGTTACTATTCTAATAATCTTGGTACAGAACACACTAGTGGGCTATGACAGGGATGTTGGCACACCTCTCCCTCAAATGTTTAGTTTCTATGCATGGACCCTTTACTCCTTATGTGATTCAAATTAGAAATCATCATCGAGCCTACATCCATTGACAAAACAATGTCAATAATAAATATATATAAATCATATTGTAATCAATCATATATCACATGTGCATAAAATGAAATACTCAAACAAAATACAATCTAGTCCCTGACTAGATCTAGAGTCCAAGGAAGTCCATTGATGCCATCAACATCCATAACGTGTCATGTGTCTTGAACACTTAGAAGAAATCGTCAATAATATCTGTCAATACCTCTACATATGAAAGTAACAATGAATTACAATACATCATCATCATCATATATAACTTAGAATCGAAATGAAATCATAATGTACTATAACCGCATCACTTGCATGCAAGCATCCTCAAAGAATAAGTCAATATAAGTGTGATCAGTAGAACGTGATGTTACATACACCCCCTCTTTCCCGAAAGTTTGTACAGTATATAAATGAATGTAAATAAATGTATCTGACATAGATCTACATATATAATTTATCAAACAAATAAGGAAATTGTTGATGCATCTCATATTCATCCTCCCAAGTAGCCAAGTGTGGAATATAATTGTCGCATTGGACCTTGACCTGATCGAATATTTGACATCATAGATGTCGAGTGCAATGGTCTAGGATGTGGATTGGCTCCGCCATGGGAGCACCCTCATCTGACACCTGCAAAGAACTCATGTCAATAAAATGTGACAGATCTGAGATATAATTTTGCAAAACAGATACATGAAATACATCATGCATGTGCCTCAAAGAATCAGGCAAGGCTAGTCTATAAGCCACGGGCCCTTTCCTTTCCACAACCTCGAAAGTTATTATGAACCTAGGAGATATTTTATCACCCTTTCCAAACTTCATTGAAATTTTATGTGGTTTTACCTGCAAGAAAACTCTATCGCCAACCTCATAACTGCAGTTAATGCAATGTGCATCAGCATAGCTCTTCTGTCGATATTGTGCTTATTTAATCCTTTGTATTAATGATTTCATATGTTCTTCCATTTATTGGATTACTTCTGGTCCTACCATAATCCGATCCTCTATTCTATCCCAAAACAGGGGCGTCTGACATGGTCGTCCATAAAGAAACTGAAATGGTGCCATATTAATCATACTCTAGTAACTGTTGTTGTATGCAAACTCTACCAATGGTAAGAAACATTCCCAATTCTTATGTTGATCCATCACATACATACACAACATATCCTCTAAAATCTTATTCGTCCTTTCAGTTTCTTCATCTGTCTCGGGGTGATATGTTGTGCTAAAATTCAATTGTGTTCCCAAGACCTCTTGGAAACTAGTCTAAATCATCTAGTAAACATCGATCCTCAATCATATATTATATTCCTTGGTACACTGTGTATTCTCACAATCTCGCTAACAAAAACTATAGCTATGTGTGGCGCTTGATATGTCATACATTCTGGACTAAATTGTGCACTCTTCGTCAGAGTGTCAATGAGAACAAAAATCGAATCATGTCTCCTTGTCATCAGTGGCAATCCAATAATAAATTCCATTGAAATGACCTCCCATTTAGATTCAAGAATAACGTGTGTTTGTAACAATCATGTTGGATGTATGTGTTCAACCTTCACTTGCTGACATTCTAGAAATCTCGCCATGTAACTAAATATGTATGCTTCCATTCCTTTCTAGAAGAATAAAGGCTTAAGGTATGCCTTCATCGTCGTGACTTTGGGATGAGCCATGTATACTTCTCAATTATCTTCTTTTAAAATCAAACTTCTTAATTCATCATTTGGCAGTACATAAATTCTTCTTTTATACATCAAAAATTTGTTGTTGTCAAATGAATAACCTTAATACATTGGTACCATCATGGTATCTTTTCCAGTATTATCCTTAACTTCCTTGTACCAATCATCATCAATTTGTAAATCTAGAATATTTTCTCGAATATTCATCTTAAGAGGTATTACCGAGAATATGTGTGGTATCTGACTCAACGCATCTGCTACTATGTTTATTGTTCCTTTAATGAAAGTAATCTCAAAGTCGTATTCCCTAAGTAATTCTGACCAAATCCTCTATCATGCATTCAAGACACTTTGAGTAAATATATGTTGCAATCCAAAATGATATGTCTTTAATTCGAATTTCCATCCAATAAAATAATGTCTCCAAACTCATAAGCCATATACAATTGCTAATAACTCCAAGTCATGCATGGGGTAATTCTCTCTGTGCCTTCTTAGTTTCCTTGAGATGTAAGCGGTCACTCGATCATCTTGCATCAAAACTTCGCCTAGAACGTCCTTGGATGCATTCGTGAATACCAATAATTATTTTTCCATGTCGGGAACCTTCAGTATCGACGTTATCGTTAACTCTTTAAGATTTTGAAATGCTTCTGCGCATTTCACAGTCCATACAAATTTCTTGTTTTTCTTCTACAATTCCATAATTGGATTTGTTATCTTCGAAAAACCTTCGATGAAATGTCGGTAATAACATACTAACCCCATAAAGTTACATACTTATTTTACATTAGTCGGGGTTGGCCATTCCATTATAGCCTCTACTTTTGCTAGATCCATAGTGATACCTTCTCTAAATATGATATCTCCCAAGTAATGAATTTTCGTCTGGTAAAAAGAACACTTTGACATCTTCCCGTACAATTTGTTTTCTCTTAGACATTGCAAAACCAATCTCAAGTGTTCATCGTGATCTTCTCTTTTCTGAGAATAAATCAGTATATCATCAATGAATACTTGTACAAACTTGTCCAAGTATTCGTGGAATACCCCATTCATCAAATTCATGAATACACCTAGGGCATTTGTTAATACAAAAGGTAAAATGGTAAACTCATAGTGTCTGAATCTCGTCTTAAATGCAATATTAGGGATATCCTCCTCTTTGATCTGTAACTGGTCATATCCTGATCTCAAGTCGATCTTAGAAAACATAGTTGCTGCCTTCATCTAATCAAATAAATCATTAATCCTTGGCAACAAATATTGGTTCTTGATCGTATCCTTGTTCAATTTATGGTATTCAATACAAGGCCTCCATAATCCATCCTTCTTTCTAAGAAAAATCACTAGCGCACCCCATGGTGACACACTTGGATGTATAAATCTCAAGTCTAACAATTCCTTAAGTTTAATTTTCAACTCCTGCAATTCAGGTGTTGACATTTGATATGGCATTCTTGCAATCAGTTCTATTTCAGGTTTCAAATCTATGGTTGATTAGGGGATCAAATTTTGCTCAAAAATTCAAAGTTCTCGGAATCGCTTCAAACCGGACGAGAGCGTAGGCCTCATCATTGCGAACCCAATGCAACTCGTTTCGTCTCAAATGGACGTCGGGAGCGAGAGATATTGCGATTTGTTCATAAAGTCAAACAGGTAAAAAATAAAATGATGCTGACTGTACAGTCCGTACAGGCTGACGTGGCAGGGCCATACGACCGTACACTGACATGGAAGAAGTGACATGGCATATGATGATTGGCAGGCATGGTCGAATCAGACTGTGACACGTGGCATCTTGGTGGTTAATGGTAAGGTGCCACGTGGCCCAATCATGGGCTGCCACGTGGCACCCCTTTATTGGATATTGGTTTATTGTCAAAATGTATTGGAGTCCGTGGGGTTCGACCCCCGGACCTCCCCACCTTGTAAAGTCTTCACCACATCCGTCTGACCATTGTACCATCGATTGTTCCTTATTACATATGTGTGTTTTATTTTATTTAAGTTCACATATCATTGTATATGGCGGAAGGTCGGGCCGGGGCTTAGCCCCGACCCATGGTTTTGTTCCATAACATATGACCAGTGGTAATATTTCACATGGGGGTTACGACGAGATGGATCCCCTGGTCACGTGTGTTTATATATATTGCATATGGAGTGTATTACAAACAAGCCATGTGACCACACGAAGGGCGCAGAGGGGCTTAAGTTTGGTTTCAAACGGTTGGCAACGGTTAAAGCCCGAGGTCATATTGTAACTCCCCATGTGCCCAAGTGCTAGGCGATCAGGGGCTGGTGTACCCATAACCGTCCTACATGTTGCACCGTTGGTGCGGTTGCACCTGGTGCTGGTTTTTTACACTATTTATTGCGTGTGTTCCAGGTTCATTACACAAGGGTGTGTTTTGTAGATGCAGAGACAACAAGCTTGAAGGGGGGACTTCCAGGAGGCCTAACTTCTTCGTTTTTCGACCGATTGAGGTGCCGAAAAAGCCCAGCTAGGGG
>JZKD02S2233548.1:46611-62555 GCA_000966675.3 Picea glauca
GATGCTTCAGATACTGCAATAGGAGCTGTCTTGGGACAAGAAGAAAATCATCTCCCCTATGCTATCTATTTCATCAACAAGAATATGACTCCTGCTGAACTCAATTATACAGTCATCGAGAAGGAATTCTTAGCAATTATCTATGCAATTAATAAATTTAGACATTACATTACTGGCTATTCTACTTTTGTCCATACTGATCACTCAACTATCAAATACTTAATGAACAAACCTACCACAAATGCTAGAGTAACCAGATGGCTACTATTACTGCAAGAATTTGATATTACAATTGTAGATAGGCCAGGAAAAGAGAATGTAGTTGCTGATTTCCTTTCTTGATTGACACTTGATGATGATACTCCAGTAGATGATTCCTTTCCTGATGAATATCTATTTGCAGTTTCTGCTCACTCACCTTGGTATGCAGACATTGCTAACTACTTGGTTGCATGAAAGTTACCACCACACCTATCCTACCGAGAGAAAAAAAGTATCATTTATCAAAGTGCTCGGTATAGTTGGATAAGTGGGTACCTTTTCCACACAGGAGCTGATCAGGAAATTCGAAGGTGTATTAGAGAAGATGAGGTGTATGATCTACTAAAAGCTTGTCATGATGGCCCATGTGGAGGGCATTTTGCTGAAAAGAGAACAACACATAAAATTCTCAGGATGGGGTACTATTGGCCCTCACTCTTCAAAGATGCAAAGAAATATGTTTGGGCCTGTGATAGCTGCCAAAGAGTAGGCCAACCTAACCATAGATATGAAATGCCATTAAACCCCCAGATAGTACTTGAACCATTTGAAAGATGGGCCTTAGACTTTGTAGGACCCAACAACCCTCCATCCAATCAGAAAGTTTACATAGTGGTCTGCACAGACTACATGACTAAATGGGTGGAAGCCAAGGCACTCCACATAGTGACTGAAGAAGCAGTTATAGATTTCTTATTTAAAGACATCTTCATCAGATTTGGAGTACCAAGAGAATTAGTTATAGATGGAGGACCTCCTTTCACTTCTCATGGTTTCAAAGACACCCTTCACAAATATCATATTCAACATAGAATGACTACAACATACCACCCCCAAGCCAATGGATAGGTGGAAAGCACAAACAAAGTAATAGAAGCCATTCTCACAAAAACAGTGAAGGAAAATAGAAAGGATTGGTCCTACAGGCTCCCTAAAGCATTATGGGCCTACAAAACTACTTGGAGAAATACTACAGGATTCTCTCCCTATGAATTAGTCTATGGAAAGAGTGTTGTCTTTCCTGTGGAATTTGAGATAAAAACCTTAAGGATTTCTTTAGCTGTGAACCTTGATTTGGCTGATGCATAGACAACCAGGTTGCAGCAGCTTAATGAATTGGAGGAGAAAAGACTAGATGCCATTCAACAGACAACTATAATTCAACAGCAGAGATCAAAATGGCATGACAAAAATATCAAGAACAAGCAGTTCCAAAAAGGTAATTGGGCCCTACTGTATGATTCTCGGTTCAAGGAATTTCAAGGGAAACTGCGCACAAGATGGCTTGGACCGTACGAAGTAGACACCGTCTTCCCCAATGGAACAGTAAGGCTCCTCACCATCGATGACTCCAAAACGCTGTTACTTGTAAATGGTCATCGGCTCCGTCTGTACCAACGTCCTATTTCCAAAGAAGATTTTAAGGCTGTATGCATGGCAGAATCCCATTACCTCTTCCTAGAGGAGGCCTCTACCCCTCATTGCAATTAATTATTTTAAGTTAATTAGATAAGAGTAGATTTTATTTACTAATAATCCCTATCAAAGAATACCATGTTACAATCGATTTTTGCAGATTCCCAATCGAAGCACAGGAAAGGACGATCCCACTTCACAAAGAAACGAGCTTGCCCGATGCTGAAACACCACTGTTAAGCACTTTTTAACTTTCCCCTGTTGCCGAAACACCATTGTCAACAACTTTTCATCACCCCCCGATACTGAAACACCACTGTTCAACACTTTTAACTTTCCCTTGTTGTCGAAACACCATTGTCAACAACTTTTCATCACCCCCCGATGCTGAAACACCACTGTTCAACACTTTTGATTTTCCTCTGTTGCCGAAACACCATTGTCAGCAATTCGTTCCCTTTCCTTCATTACTGAAACACCGCTACCACCAACCCCACACCTATCCCCCCATCACTGCTCAACAACCTTTTACCATTTCCCCCCATTTCGTTACCATTCTTCATTGATGAAACAACACCGTCCAACAATTGTTTCGCCTTTTCTTTTCTGTTGCTGAAACACCATTGTCAGCAACTCTTCACCATTTTTTTCCCCGATGCTAAAACACCATTGTTCAACACTTTTGACTTTCTTCCGATGCTGAAACACCACTATTCAACACTTTTTTTCTTCTCTTGATTGCCAAAACACTAGAGTCCGAAAATTCCTCACCTTCTTCATTGACGAAACAACACCGTCCAACAATTGTTCCGCCTCGTTTTTCTTGTTGCTGAAACACCATTGTTCAGCAGTTCTTCACATTTTCTCATCACCGAAACAACACCGTCCAACAATTGTTTCATTCTTCTCTGTTGCTGAAACACCAATTTTTCAACATCATCTGTCAGCAAGATTTTACGCTCTCATACTATAGTTCGTCCTTCTAGTTAGCAAATCCTTGATACAATTCATAAATCAAAGTCTCCGCCACGACTGATGAACATGCATGATATTTTATTTGCAGAACGAATCAAAAGGTAAGGCGAGGTATGTAAATTTTATGTAATTCAGTTAGGCTATAGTTAATGAGAAGAATCTAAAATCATTATGACCACTCAAGTGCAATCATTACTAGCCGCACTTGACGGGAGGGGAGTACACGTCAAATCTTTGATACCATCATTTCACACAAATTCACTGCCGCCATTCCTATTTCACCACCCTTTCGCGTATTTGACCACATTTTGCATAACGTCGCTCGGAAAACTCACTCTGTGCAGAAGCTGATACTCAAACTCTCCGACGCTGTATCTTACCGAGCTGATAGCCATGGGAGGCTCTGTCATACGGAATGATCCTGCCACCACAGCGCTGTTAGAACATTATCTAGTAGCTTATCAAATCTTTCAGCAGGCAGGATGGCTCAGTTACTTTCAGAGACTCTAGGGGTATAATGAACAACAGGTCCTGCAATTCGCCCAAAACCTACAGGAAGACCATTCTGTCGTCCAAGGGATCCGAATTCCAGTAACAGAAGAAGATATTGCACAGGTCTCAGGCCTCCTTATCGACGACATCCACATGTTCAGTCGTAAACATATCATTCGGAATGCTCAACAGAACTTCTTCCTGCCAGAAGAACGAATTGAATTTAAAGGCAGGGGTGTTCAACTCAACTCATTGCCACCCCCATGGCCAGAAGTTGCAATATTCATCAAGAATTACCTAACCTGCGAGGGCCGATACCAGGTAGTTTATCAACACGACTTTCTTCTGTTATCTCATTTAAGGCATAATAGACGGGTCAATATTCCTTATTATTTGCTGGGTTGCCTGAAAAATATGGCGCATTACTACAGAAAGGCTAAAGATCCCACCCTTTCACTCACCCATCACCGCCTTGTCCAACTACTCATCCAAAGGGGTTTTGCCCAACAAAACCTTCCACTAAATAACCCGCCCATAAACCCCCAAGCAGCTGTCGAAATCCCTGAAAACCTCCAGGAGCAGCAACCGCAAAATCCCCCAGATTCCCCAAAAGTACCCAATAGCCCGCCCAAAGAACCAACCAGACCAATCGATCCCCCTACCATACCAAGCTCGCCTCATACCTTACCAGAATCATCCACCCCCACCCTTCATATTCTTAGTGATGATTCTGAGCCGGACAATTCCCCCTGCCCCATCGTTGAAGAAAACCCCCCACGGAAAAGGAAACAAATTCCCGTCTTTCCACCCTTCTTACGAAAAAAGAGAACAAGGGCCTCAACAAGGCCACCCATTACTTCCACTACCCTAGATCCCCAACCCATTCGACTGATACCCCGTAAACCTCCAACCTCCCAAATCCTGGGATCTTTGCCTATCCCACCCACGGGCACTGAAACACAAGAACCAGATGCCCAGGGTGATGCCCCATCATCTCTTTCAAACCCAGTAGCTGAAACACAAGAACCAGCTACCCATGCAGTGGATGAAACACAAGAACCAGCCATAACTATCACACAAGAACCAACTACGGCTGAAACACAAGAACCAGCTGCTGATATTGAAATTGAGATACAGGAATTAGAGGTCCAGGGTGCTGCAACACTACTCTCCTCAAATAAAGTAGCTGAAACACAAGAATCAACTACCCATTCAGTGGCTGAAACACAAGAACCAACCATAGCTGCCACACAAGAACCAACTACGGCTAAAACACAAGAACCAGCTGCTGATACTGAAATTGAGATACAGGAACCAGAGGTCCAGGGCACTGCAACATTACTTTCCTTACATCAAGAAGCTGAAACACAAGAATCAACTACCATTCCTGTAGCTGCTCCACGAGAACCAGCTAGTGAAGCTGTGACTGCCACACAAGAGCCAGTCATTCCTCAATAAGAACCAACAATGGCCTCTGTCTTGCAGGAAAACAAGTTTTTAAAATCTGAACTGGAAGCATATAAGCAAGAACTAGCCAGGGCAAAGGAAGCATACGAGAAGGAACTAAATTTGTACACCCTAGCTCGTACAACAACCTTGTCAGAGGGGACTACAGAGAACCTGTGTAAATAATATATGTGTTGTCAATGTGGGGATATTTACTATCAGACAGGCTATAAGGTAACCCAAGTCCCAATATCAGGAGCTCCCCCTACTCCTTCAACTTTTGTAGTAAAAAAGGAAGAACCTGCTGTCACACAAGAACTAGCTGTAGCTGTCACACAAGAACCAGCTACAACTGAAACACAAGAACCAGCAGGTCCTCCCAAATTTAAGACTGAGCTCTGCACTGCAACAAATGAAGCTCCTGCCTTTGTCAACAAAGCTGTACAAACAATGCTTATGGAGGAATTTACACCTCCCAGCCAGATCAATCTCCCCACTTTTGTGGAACAATCTACCCAGACCTTATCTCATCCCACTACTTGCAACGCTGAAACACAGACCCAGCTATGGGATGAATAGGCAACAATACAAAAATGGAAGAAAGAGTATGCTGCAACACAGGCCAAAAGCCTGCAAGAGTACAGACAAATCTGGATAAATCACACTTTCTCAAATTGGGAAGTTCTAGAGCAGACACGTCAGGAAGCTCGTGCCCTGAAGAAACAAAACAAAGAGTTGAAAGGCATAATGGCCCGGGTATTTGACCTGACACAAATGCTATTGGCTACAAGGAAACCATCTTGTAACTACTCCTTGTTCCTTATGGAGACTCACATGGTTTTAGATCAAATCAATTATAGAAGGCAAATCCTATGCAGTACTACACCCAGCAGATTTTGTTAAAACTTTCACAGAAGCATCTGCTAAGGATCAACACCTCCTTTGTGAGGCATATTTCCATAATGAAGCCATTCCTGAGAACATGTAGTTGAACCTTAATCCTCTTGTCGGGGACATTCAGATTCAGGCGTTCACCTCCTTTCTCCACAATCAAATCATTTGGAAAGATGACTTCATGGATGCTAAACACAATGAAGACAACCACCTTCTATGGATTAGACCAGAACCACAGAATGCAGCCACCTTTGTCACAAAATATTATGAGTTCTTAAAGAAACCAGAGGTGACTAAACATGTTCAGCAGCTATAATCAACAGTGCTCTAGGATTGTCAGCACTTCATCCGAACCATAGAGGTTGCTGCCCTCCAGGAAAATAACTTGTTTTGGCAGCAATCCACTGAGAAAAGACAGGAATACAATCCTTTCAGCCCGACTAACCTTGAGGTAGCAATCTCCAGGGTACCTAACTACATCCAATGTGTTCAACAATGTGCTGAAAAATGGATAGGGTACTGGTTTTATTTTCCTATCCTCTGGTTGCCAATAGAAAGATATCAAATTCATTATAAGCTGCCTAAGAAGACCGAAACAACAGCTTGGCAAAGGTTACAACCGGTCCAAGGGTTCAGAACACCAACGGACAATACCTCCTAGAGCTACTGCTTGAGTAACTTACACGCTCATAGTCGGTATTCAGACTCTGATTCAGAGTGAAGTTGCCTGAGGACATGCAACACCTTGAGTTGGGGGGGATGTTAGGACCACACAATGTACCTTTTTGCCCATACTTTTTTGCCACTATTACACTTTTGATCACCCACATTTTAACTCATATTATCACTTTATCTCATCATTCCAAAGGTATACAACGCCCCTTCTCATTACTATACGTTTAATCTGTTTTGCATAATATTTTACATCACTCTCGTACTTAACCATTGATTAGAAATGTATAAGTGCTGAAATAGTTCAAACTGCAGATTAGCATTTGAAGTCTGTTGCTGAAACAACAATTCACAGAAGCTGTTACACAGTCCATGATCGCAGATGCTGAAACACAGAAGCTGTTACACAGTCCAGGGTCGCGGATGCTGAAACACAGAAGCTGTTACACAGTCCAGGGTCGCAGATGCTGAAACATGGAAGATGTTACACAATTCATGGTCACGATGTTGAAACACAGAGGAAGCCGTTACATAGCCCAGGACCAACGATGCTGAAACACAAAGGAAGCCGTTACACAGTCAGCGGTCAACAACAACTCTACAACAGTCGCACCGTGAGCCAAGCACCAATCGCTCCTACATGAGAATGCTGAAACAGTCAAGAGCGCAAATCCCGTGGCTGAAACAACCCGTGATTTGCGGTGCTGAAACAACAACAACAACAATGAGAATGAATTGTTACTCCAACCATAACAACAACACCTCATTCAACACTTGTAATAGCATTCTGTTGCGCGAGACTAGGACATTCTATTCTGGTTTAGAAAGTCGATCTGACTAAGAATAGGACTCAGAGATACATCTGTAATTTTTGATCAATTGTATCGAAGGGGTTCCCTCTTTAAATAAGAGGAAATCATCATTCGAAGGATCAAAAGTTTTATGTATTAAGAAAGCTTCAGAGAGAGGGACGTACTTCATTTTTTTCCAGATTGTAATATGATCCATTGATAGATGAATAAAAGACTGTTTTGAGCATCCTTCTCTGGCCTTTTCGTCTCAGGGGAATCTTGTGAGAAGGGAGGGCCCACCTTCTTCACAAGATTCACCCGTTAGTTTTATAGCGTGTTAGTGTAATTTCTGTTTATGCCTTGATTAACTTTTGTCTTGCTGAAACACTACTTTTAATGAATTCTGCTTTGCTGAAACACTACTGAACTCTGTCTTGTTAAGAACTTTAGTTTATTGAATGTTACATTATTTTCACGAAGTTCAGAATCATTTTCATTAGTAATCTTGTGTAATGATTTTATGAGGTTTGCTAATCAGAGACTGGGTTAAGGGTCCCTGCTTAATGGAAGGGATTAGAAGGTCCTATTCTCTGTAGATTTCAGTTGTTTCTGCAAGTGTGCTAGTCAAAGACTGGGTTAAGGGTCCCTGCTTAATGGAAGGGATTAGAAGGTCCTGTTCTCTGTAGATTTCAATTATTTCTACAAGTGTGCTAGTCAGAGACTGGGTTAAGGGTCCCTGCTTAATGGAAGGGATTAGAAGGTCCTGTTCTTTGTAGAATTAGTAAGCTTCCAGTTATTTTTCACAAGTGTGCTGATCAGAGACTGGGCTAAGGGTTCCTACTTAGAAAGGAAGGAACTAGAGGGTCCTGTTCTCTGCTAGATAGAGTTAGCCTTCTACGCATTAATGTTTTCATAAAAGTGTGTTAATCAGAAACAATGTGCTGGAGTTCCTGCTTGGGAATAAGGGTCATGTTCTCTGGTTACATAATAGTTGTTCTTTCCTGTTGCAGTTGTTATTTTAATGTAATCCAGGATTCTTTAGATTAATCTTTAAAGATCTGCAATAGGTAGGTTGCTTTTCTGTAATTCAAGTCAGAACTTCAGTTCATTCAAGGCAAGTGTGATTAATATAGTTTCCTTTACTACAACTCTAAGTTTCTTTTGGAATTGAGCATATATAGTGCGTGGTTATCTTTGAAATAAACAGACTTCCCTGGGTTGACAATTTATGTAGCACTTGATTGTTTGAGTTAATTAAGCAATTATAGTGACCAACATTCTCATTTCATATTTTATCTAAAACTTTAGTCCATTAATATACCTATCTACCCTTTGGTATTTTAGTTATTTTAGTCCTGATCTGAGGGATAATTTGAAAGATTCTTCAGTGTACTCTTGAACATATGTCTTTTTATGTCTGGATTTCTATGGTTTCAAGAGATGATGCAGATGATGACACTGATGGTGATGATGGTGCTCATGATCTAGTCATGAGATAGGCTATACAACTATGTTGATGCTATCGGGTGAATGGTATGTTTGTGCTCAAGACCATCACTTGTAATACCTCCCTAGCTAGGAGGGAGAGTTGATCTTGTGGTAGCTGCGGGAGGTATTTACCTCCACGTGTAAACCTGATGAGAATAGAATATTCTGGGAAGAAAGAAGAAACCCTAATAAGTTGGCTAATAACCCTAGAAGACATGTTGGCTCAAGAAGACAACTTGTATTAGGTTATTAGCCTCCAAGAGAAGAAGTCAACCAAAAGAAATAATATATACTGAAGATATAGGTACCCAGAATGAGAAGTCGGCCCAGGCAGCTAGCCAGAATTACTATAAATACAGGAGGCCAGTCTTCATTTTGGCAGGCAGTCTCAGAATTGCAGAGCAACACTTGTGCGCACTGCACTGCCCAGTTTTGTGGCTAGGTTTGGAGGAGAGTTTCCATTGCAGCTGTTGCAGCTAGCAGATCACGTTTGGCTTGGACTATCTCTTGGTTAGGGTGTGGACTATCTGATAAGTAGTTGTTGGTGCACTATCCTTGGGGAAAGGAGCACTACCCTTTGTTTGGCTATCTAGCCTAGGGTTTGCTTCTAGAGCGATTCTCTGTCAAGGTTAAGGTGCTCGGAGGGTGGCTTCGGCCTATGGTTGGGTGACAATAGCAATATTTTCAATGGTAAAATGAGCACATCCATTATATTTTAATAGAGGGTACTAGAATTTGTTAGTAGATAAAAATCATGGGTATGTATCAAAGGTATTTCAAATCATTTGCGTATTTTTCTATAGATGGAAATTGTGAATCAAAGATCCACTATACCTTTTAAATTTAATCAGAATTGGCTAAATGAGGAAGATTTTAGAAATTTGGTCACTAGTAATTGAAAAAGTTACGAGGAGTTGAGTGGGGTGTCAACGATGCGACAATTCCAAAAAAAATTGGTTCATATAAAAAGGCCGACAACAGATTGGTTTTGAGAGAGATCCAAAGTCAACCAAAAAGATTTAAAGGAAGTTAAAAGCACTTTGCATGATCTGTTTGAGCAGAATTCCAGTTGGGTTTTGTTGGATGAGGAGGTAGTGAGGTTGAGAGACTATGAAAGCAAGAAGAAACATCTCTTAGAATTGGATGAATTTGAATGGTGACTCAAAAGACGAGCCATTTGGCTAGCTGAGGAAGACAACAATACAATTTTTTCCAACAAGTTGTTTTGCACATGGAAATAATTTCAACACTATTTGTGAGATGGAGAGTTCGGATTGGAATAGAGCTACCTCATTTAGTGATTTAGCCTTGGCTAGTAAGTGAAAATTTCACTCTTTGTTTATGGAAAATGATGAAAATAATATAGGTGAAATAATGCGGGTGTTAAGACTCTTTCCAAGGTTTTAACTGATGAAATGAATACTATCATGGAGGATGAGGTTATTGGAGAAGAATTGGAATATGTATCGGGGGCTTTCAAGAAGGAAAAAAGTCCAGGTCTCGATGGGTCGATGGTGGAATTCTATCATGGGTTTTATGAATTTTTGGAGAAGGATCTCCTTCGTTTAATTAGGGAATCAAGAAGGTCAGGAAATATCTTGAATGTTGTGAATGCTTTGTTCATAGACTTCACACCAAAAAAGAATGACCCCTCTACTTTTAAGGACTTTAGGCCAATATCCCTTTGCAACCTTGTTAAACCCTGGACAAAGCCCCATGTTAAGTATAAAACTCCTTATTAAGCCCTAGATATTGAATTATTACAATTCTAGAGTTATATGTGTACATCGGTTAGAACCCTTGACTGTACCCTTTCATTATAATTGTTCCCTTTGTCTCCTATGTATATATACTAAGGAGATCCAGTCTTAAGATCATCTCATCTCATTATATCTTGTCTTCTTAATTGAGATATTGTAAAAGGAGGTTCCATCTTCGAAGTGGATTGTTATTCATTGAGTTTTACCATTCTCAAGGGATTGATTCATAGAATTTGTTATCAGAGCATCGATCATAGGGTTTTGGTGCTTCAAGCGAGTCATTTTGTAATTTTCCCTATAACTTGTTTTCTAAGACACTTCAGACAACCAAATTTGGAGGCTACTTAGGAGACATATCAAAGTACCTATGGTAAAAATTTCAGGTTTTTAGTCGTTATAAATTAGGATATGTAGCCTATGGATGGTAGGGTTTTTTACTCATCCCGAATTCAATTTTAAACGAGCCATATTGGGATTTTTGCTATAAATTTGTTTCTTGAAGGTTTCAGACAATGAAATTTTGTTGAGACTGACAATGCATGTCATATTACAGGTGGTTAAAATTTCATGTTATTGTTCGCTATAGTTTTAGAGATATAGTCCCTTCAAGCCAAGATTTATGACTAATCTTGAAATCAATTATCTTGGCATTTTTGCTACACATGTTTTTTAGTGAAGTTTCAGACTCCAAAATTTTCAGAATCCTAATTTGACACAATGAAATACATGTGGAAAAATTTTCATTTTTTTATTTTGAATCATTATATTTTATGATATATTTCTTGGGTTAAGGGTTGTCCTCACTTGACCGAAGGGAAATATATCTCATGTTTTTTGGATGGTTAGGGTTTCTTCACTTCAAATATTTGTGTCACTTGTTCCTTACATTTTTTTTCAGTTCTAAATTGTCCTAATGGGCTCTCTACACATAAGATAATTTTGTCTTGCTTGAGAATATATCTTGCAATTTTGTCATTGTGTTTACTCTTTAGTGGTGCACATAATCTCTTGTATTTCTCTGAGATAATAAGATAAGATAAGATAAGATAATTTAATCAATGTCCAACAAGTGACCACAAAAATAATTCAAAGGGACTAAAAGGTACATTAGAGAGTTGTGTGTATGTGCATTGCATTTTTGGTGATGGTCTAATCATCTAAAAATGTCATGGGCATGAATGGTTTGCATGTTGGCTCTATTCATTCTAGTGATTGTGTAAGTGGGTTAGATTTTCTTCTATATGCATTTATGCTTTTCCCATTTTCCCTCTCCTCTAAGCGTATGAAGACTAAGTGGTTTCTTCCCTTCTTTCCCTTTTTTCATTAAGTTTCCACTGTTTTCTCACTTTAATAAGTCAAACCATGTTTAAATTTTAGACAATGAAACAAAATAATTTCACTATTTTTTCTATTCAATGCATAAACTTTGAATCTCCTCTATATCTATCTTTTAACCCAACAATTTATTTATCATAAGGATTTAAGACCCCTAAAATATTATTGAGTGTTACTTATTCTAACATCCAATACCTCCCTTGGTCATTTGTGACAAAATCTTACCTATTGTATGGGTTAGCATGTGTGCCTCACATTTGTGTCAAATTAATTCTCTAAAAACACTTGTTTGTGTGCCTTTTAATAAAATAAAGTTTGACAAAAAAAAGCGAGCGATACATTTATTTTATGAGTCATGAAACATGCACAAGATTATCTGTGACATTTGCAATATCTCATCAATGTCAGTTTCGTCAATGAGATTTTGTCAGCGATAAACCAACACCGTCATTTGAAAACAACATATCTTGTTGTGTCTCATCGGTTCGTTTGTCTCTATACCTCGCCAAAAAATTTCAATTTTTCTACAGTGTAAACCTTGGAAACTGCAAAATATTTTAAATTATTTTTTCTAAAACACTCTCCCATCTATAATGTGTGTCGTATGACACCTCTTAATTCTCATCAAATGCGTGTCAATAACAACTTTGAGCCCATAAAATTATGATTACATGGGCCTTGTTACCTCACACATGTTATTATTTTCCTTACCAAACAATAATATTTGTTGCTATGCCCAACATGATTCACCTTCAATCTATGAACCAAACATGAATCTCTTGCCCAATATTTTTGTTCATGAGTTCATATTGTCAAGTTTGTTGATGATGTTTATTAATCACAAACTCTTAGAGTATCTCCCCATATTTAACACAATATGTTTCCTACCAATCAACTTTGCCTCGTTTGACCTTCTACATATCTACTGACAACCTTTCTCGTTGTCTAATTGTTGACCCTCGATGATTTTTGGTCAAATTGAGAACACAACTACCATTCAATTAATTTAAAATTTTCATGTCATCAAAGCCACTCATAAAACCACTATCACGACCAATTTGAATCATCACTACCTCTTTTGTATATATCTACAACAACATAAAGAGAAGATAACATTTGAAAATGGATATTCCAAATGTGGGAATTCAACCACTCTTGACATGTAGATGCAATTTTGTTGTCCCTTGAAGGATTTCAACAAACACTAAATGTGCAGTTTGTCCACAAAACAATTTCATCCAAAAGTATTATATCTCCACAGATTCAAATTTGGATAGTTGTCTTCCAAAGAAGCACATCAAAGGTTAGATTGGTGTGCATCAAGTCATTTTCCAATGCACTAATCCTCATAATGAATTGAAGGTGGACATGCAATTTATGAGAAATTGTTGATAGCTTATTTTACACAAGATACAACTTCTAGTACTTGCACCAAATCTAACATCATCCAAATCGTTTAAGGTAATTTCTTGGCCACTTTCAAGGAGTTTCCCATTAAGGAATGTACCATGACACGATCTCAAATATGTTAAAATTAAGATATCACATACAATTTCCATCTTTTCATGCTTCCCACATAGCATAATCCAATGTTAGTACATAAAGTGGCTAAACACCCCAGTTTATAATAAATGGCATACAAAAATCAAGAACATAAGGAATAACATCATAGAAAACTCTACCTGTCAAGATACCAAGGAATGATCTGGAAAAACATTGCAACTGAAAGCTCTCCCCAAAATTGTCGATCGTCCAACCAATTGTGTGATAAATGATAAGAAACTTCCATCCAATCCCACAAAAAGCCTAAGAATTTAGGGATATAAACTTGTATGAGCATTATATAGCAGTGTCTTCAAAACAATAGCTAGTCCTACCACTCTTGATCACATTTTTCAATTCCATTTATGTTTTCCCTCTCCATGAATAAACCAATTGTTGCTTGAAGATGTGATTGTTGTGGAAAATTCATCTAGCAGATCATCTAGCCATTTGTAAAACAATAAGGAATTGTTGGGGCAGAAGACAATCATATGTAAAGAATGCTTCTAGTTTCCTTTGGACACTTCAATGCACGACGGGGAAAATTTTAAGAACCCCCTGTAATTTTATATGTATAATAAATGGGTGAATCCCTATGATACATAGGAAAATTTGAAGGCTATTTTATCACTAACATGATATGTTCATATTTTTTTTTGGAAAATCTTTCATTGAATTATATAATCTTGTAAAATCTTGGTGAATGTTTCACTAAATTATAAAATAATGTAAAATTTTGGTGAATCTTTAACTAAATTATAAAACCTTGTAAAGCATTTGACAAATATTTTACTATATTATAAAACAATATAAATAATATGAAAATATATTCAATAAACTGTAATATACTCATTTTACATGTTTGGAAAAAGAAACCTAATTTGTCCCTCCTCCAGCCAACGCTCCAAGCAACAAGGGTTGAGTTTGTCTAGGTTCTTACAGTACATTCTTGCATATCCCTCTATCAGTTTTGAGGGTATTTCACCACAAAGTTTGTGTATGTACGGATCGTGACCACCACTTATATAAGGCTTGGGAGATATTGATATTTTCTCTACCACTTCTATTATGGATTCTTTATCACCGACTCATCAATTATGAAAGTTTTCAAGTTCAACATTGGATGTTCCTTAATAGGATGGGATATAATTTTGTCCATCAATAACTCCAAATGTATAAGACTATTGATAGGTCACATTCCATGCATGACTTCCTCTTTGATCATCCATTTGTACCTAGAAAGTACCCCTTTCTAATGAAGAGAGATCACCTTTATCCATTATATTTTTGTTGGCTAGTAAAAAAGTTAAAAGACACATAACTAAGAAGAAAATTTCCTAGACGATTTTGCACTCACTTCATATTTTCCATGTACTCTTGCACCATGACACCTTGTAAACAAAATCCTAGCTAGTTTTCTAACTTTACTCAACACAACTTCTTGCATTCTACTAAGTTCTATCATGCTTAGATATCAAATGTAGAAATGATTTCAAAAATGTTTGCAATACACAATTGAGCACTCGGCGAAAGTTTGAAACGCATTTTAATTTAGCCTACTACACTTGGTATAGAATTAATTTTTACAAATTATGTGGGACCTAACCATCCCCCTTGATACAAAATAGAAATACAATGAAACTAGTTGTTTGAAGTACTACCAAAAACAACAACCTCGACAATCTCTACTTCAATGCTCTTAAAACGTTTAAAAGATGGTTGCAATGCATCCACATTAGCATATTTTGTGCATGGATCTCTACATTTTTCAATATGACATGCAATGAAAGTGAATAATCTGTATAAGAGAAAGATAATAAGCTACTCTCGCAAAACATTAAAATGAATCATAACACCATTTTTTATTTTACAAAATTTCCACATAATATTAATGATCTTGATTCCGCTTTGTCTAATCATGATTCATAGATTGTTTCTCCCTTCATGTTCACCTATTACATATAGAAACAAGCACCTCAACATATCCTTTCAAGTTTTGCTTCGCATGCTTTAAAATCAAGGGCGTGTCAGTGACCAATACCACTTGAGCTCTCACATTATTATGCGATCAAAGACTAAAGGTCATTAAGGAATTTATGAATATGGTTAGAATCGTCTAGGCTACATGTAATGTTATTTTAGTCTTGAAATCAAATGTATAATTTCATTAGAGGGATGTCAGTCTCATTCTAATGGGTCTCCTACAATGAACACATAGGAACCTAGTGCATAAACCATTTTTATCTTCGTTTAGCTACGTATAGGTCATTTCCCTTTATGAACATTGTTATCCCCAATTTATAGGGATAACTAGGAGATCATGTCTCGAGGCCCACAGGTCCTAGACATGGAGTACTGAGAGCAGGATTGACCTGAGCATGGCCCTGGAGGGCCCATCCTTTTCTTCTTTCATCAGATTCGTCTTGTCAGCAGCAACAACATGCATCACCATCGGCTTGGTCTTATATCGGAGAAGGTTCTTGCTCCATGAGGTAATTGGTCCAGGTATCATGGTATGTGTCACTTTTGATCATTATAACCTTTGGATATATGCATCTGACTCCTTTTATCTCTGACGATTGCTTGGATATTACATTAACCCACTTGACCATGATTGGGGAGATTGACAGGGTGTCTTAGCAAGCCTGTACCCATGGGTTTTGGTTTGCCACCGGGGGGATTTCTGAAGAGACATCGTCTGCTCCCATCATACTATCACTTTTTCGTCTTATCTCGCCACTCATTTATCCCGTTCCCCTTGTTCGGGCATTGGATTGACCTGTTTGTAGGGTTGCACCTTATCTTGTGGGAAGAAGGGGCTAAAGGCCCAGAAGGTAAAAGCAGCTGGTAAAAGATAAAATCCTAGAAATAA
>JZKD02S2233548.1:82942-99724 GCA_000966675.3 Picea glauca
ATTCACTACAAGAAATCCCCTGTTATTTATTAGGTACAATTAGAAAATATGAAGGATATGTTCCAGTTTCATAGTTATGAATGAATATCATCTTATTGTTAAGTGGAAGACTTTATTGATTGCCTAATTTCTATTATTGTAAGAAACTAACTATTCCATAAATCTTTATATTCATTCGTATTAACTGGTCGAAAACTTTATATACTCTAACAAAAACCATTCCCAAAACATGAGGGCTACAATATAAGAAGCAAAGGTTCTTGCAACATTTTAGTTTATACTCGCTAACCTCCTCTTATCATTATAGGTTAAATCTATTCAAGTTGACTTAACTTGGACATTTACTTGGCAGTAAACTATAATCCTACTACCCGAAATAAACTGCACTTGCAATTCCAACTTGACAAATCTCCCTATTCGTGTCACACTGCTTCTTGTCTTAACATCCAAGCATGTAATATCACGGTCATGGTATTCTCTATGCATTGCAAGAGATTGAAAGTGCATAAGAGTGCATAAAATATCTCTAAGATCTAGTCCTAACAAGTTTCTACCATCATGAAGCCAAATCTGACTTGGTCGAACTGTGAAAAATAATCCACCAGGTCCAATCTGAAATGCTTGCACCTCGTTTCTTGAGAATATTCTACCTCGTTCTCTAAACCTCAGATTAAACCTGTAAATGTTAATGAGAACATTCATGCATAACATGATATAGTTGACTAGGAATTTGCATCTATGAAATCTTGAAAGATTACTTTGAAGTATGCAGAATAACCAATAGCAAGAACTTGAGAGTAGGTGTACTTACGATGGCAAGTCGTAAAGGCGCACACTGTTTTCATTACAAGAACAAAGCAGAACATGCTTGCCTTGTTCATCATTCATTCCACACAATGCAAGAACACCCTGTGAGAAGGCAGACCAAAATAAATTAACTTCACTTAATTTTGAGAATAGAAACATAAACCTTGGAGTATACGGTGACTTGATATCAATTATTTCACCATAAGAAGAAAGAAAAATATCATTTATATATACAACCCTACCGCATTAGAACAAAAACATTGAAATGGTCTAGTTCAAATTTACAAAATATCTGAGAATAAATCTGTGCAATGTATAGTCCAATAAAATGGATCAAATTCCCCCCCCTCCCCCCCCACACAATAATTTACGTCAAGTTGAGATGGCTCTACAGACACATGCTATATCACTTACAGTTATGAATCCATATCTGATACGTATTGATGCCGGAGCACTAGCTCTCATGTTCAAGTGTTAAATGTTAATCAGACCTTGAGGTCTAGACATCGGCCCAAGGACGGGCCTTTGTAAAACAAAATATCATGTATAAAGCATTTTATTTCTTAATAAGTATAGATAGAATATATGCTTGGTGGTAGGTGTCAATGAGGTTTGAGTTAATGTAACAGATCCCTAAATAAAGGGAATGACTTGAGAGGTTAGTTGGAATATTATAGTTAAGAGTGAGTGAGTGATAAGTGAGTGTTTTCAAAAAAATAGAAGTTGTGACCTGAATCTGAGTTCGTGTGCATATTTGTAGGGTTCAGTTAGATAGGAAGTTAGTGGAAGCTAAAGAGGCATTGCTTTGTAACTGAATTGGAGAGAGTCTCGAGAGATATAGGAATAGAGGGACATAGAGAAACGAGAGAGGGTGAGAGCTCTCGAGAAGACATGTACAGTCCTATTGTTAATGGAAAAATAAATTCACGATATTGGGTGTGTAATGATTCTTTACATTATGTATGTAAATGTTTAGATACTTCTAGGTAAATGATTGTAGTTATGTGTATACCTACAGTGTGCAAATAAGCCATGACAAAGGAGGATTGGGCAAAATCTCTGCATATGAGATTCCAGTCATTAAATGAACTTGGGTAGAACCTCAGGGTTCCAAGTTCTGTGAAAAGTTTTCTCAGACTTTGTGTACTTTTGGAGAACTCAGTAACAGAGGTCTCTCGAAGGACGAGAAGGAAAAGGGTTCTAACAAGTGAGGATGCAAAGAGGAGTAGAAGGATATTAGTGGTATAGGGAGTCTCTGTGGGTTGACTAAAAAATAGATTGACATACAAAAAATGATCCACTTTGGATAGACGAGAAGTAAGATTTGAAACCGCGAGAAGGCAATGAGTGTTGGGCTGGGATCCTATAGTCGACTGAGCATTTCCAGAAGCCCTAGAACTTGGAGGTAACCCTCAGAGAGAAGAAGAATGACCTATGTACAGTTCAAAGGTGAAGGTAAAGCACCATCTCTAAGTTTTGGAAATGGCGGACAAGGGATTATTGTCTTGGACACAGAGTTCACTAAGTGTGAAACGCAAGTCACATACATACATATGAAAGTCCAAGTCAATGTGACTAGGCATATTTGGATAGACGAGAATTAGTACTTGAATCGAACGGTGATCTTCAAGTCGATGAGAATATCGTGTTAAATCCAATGAAAATATGGTTGTAGGAACTCTGTTGTTTCTATTGTTAGGATGCAGAGTGTTTGAGTATGGTGCACAGAAGCAACTGAATGAATTATAAACAGAAATCATGTGGTTGTTGTGTATTGGTATAATGATTCAACGTTTAAAATGGGCGCTTCCTGTGCATTCCTGGATTGATCGAATGGTGGAAAGCGATGGAAGGATGGTACAGACGTTGAAAAGGAGTGCCAACGTTGATGTGGAAGTTAAGACTTACGAATGTAAGAGTTGAGAGCCAAGGGATATGTGTTGAAGCTACATAGAGTGTGAAAGCGCCGAGGATAAGCCCCTTTTCCATTTTGTTGTTGAGTTGAGAGTGATAACCCTCGAGGCATAGGGGAGAGTCTTGTGGATGGTAACTAGGTGCTTTAGTGATGATGGCGCATGATTTGAAAAGAGGTCTTTATATAATGGGGAGTGTCGAGAGTTTAGGTGCTTGAAAGGTTAAGTAATAGGGCTAGGCCAACATTGGTGGAAGAGTGAGGGTTAGATAAGGTCAATAGTGTCTTCTTTCTACTTGGTTAGAGGATTTGTAACCTAGAAGAGTGTGCCAATAATCTAGCATACTAGGAATGATCCTCATGTAAGGCAGGCTTTAGGGAGGAGCCAGCCATCAATTGGTATCAGAGGAGGAAGGTTCTTGAGAAGGCTAGAAGACATAAATGCAATATGTAGAGGAGATTTATGAGTTAAGTAGCTTTGCATATAAGAGTAGAAGATGCTTGTAGCCTAAACAATGAGGTCTCTGACAAAGATATCTACTTTGGGAGGAGTGTATGCATGCAAATGAAAGAGAAGGCAAAGTTCAGTCAAGAGATTGAAGTTGAACAGAAGTGTGGGAGTGGCCATAGAAATTTGGCAGCAACAAGCTTTTGAAAGCTTGGGAATGGTCTTTGTTGTTAATATCATTGATATGCAGGTAACAGTAATTAGTGAGGCATCTCAGCAAGAAGTCATAGTCTTTGAAGACAATGATGAAGGAAATGGGTAAAGGCTTCTGAGTGGAAGTGAAGTGTGGCCAAGAACCTGGTATTTCAACTGATGGTGAAATACAAGAAGACAGTTGTGTTCTTAAGTGCATATGAGTTGTGAGTGCAGCTCATAGAAGAGTGAAAGAAAATTCAAGCAGATGACTATCAAGAGTCATAGAAGAGGTTCATAAGGCAGCCACAAAAGGAAGATAGAAGATGCCAAGGAAAATGGCATATGTAGAAGAATGATTGATGAAGAGTATGAGAGGGAGAAGGTTGAGATAGAAGTCCATCTAGGAGTACTGATGGAGTTGTTACAGAAGGATGAGAAAGACCAAAGATGTGGTTTCCTCATGAGAAGAAAGTTGAAGTGGCATAAGCTACAGAAGAGAAAAGAGCAACTGAGAAATGCTCAATGGGAGGATGAGATGCTCAAGGCAAGTGAGTATCTGAGAGAAGACTTGAAGGCTGAAACTTCAAGTGAGGCCAAGAGGTCTCAGTGTTTTAAATCTGATATTTTGTGTATGTCTGCAGGTACAATGAATGAAGGGGGACAATTTGCTGATGTTGTCATACAGAAGGAGGAAGTTAAACAGAATCTGGATTCTGTTTTGGAAGAAGATGGGACAGCTGGGTCTCATGTACATGCACATACATATCCGAGTGAAACTATTGGTTTCCAACCTATTGTGCAAGCTGAAAACAAGGAGGGCTTGACATATGATGATTTCCAAGAACTGAAAGAGGAGGATAGAAAGCATTCATATGTTATGCTTGAGAAAGCTGAGGAGAAAGACAGTGAGGATTTTCTGAGTCCTATACAAGACTTGGAGCAGCCAAAGAAAGATTTGATGATTGGACTATCAAATGAGACCATTGGGTCTTGTAGTTTTGAAATTGACAATTTAAGTGTGTTTGCAGGAGTTGCAGAAGGAAATCCATCTCTTGTAGTTGTCTTAAATGAAGTGGAAGATTGTCAAATAAATTATGATGAAGAGAGTCTTTCTGATGAAGTCCAAGAAGAGTTGTTGGAACAAAAGAAATTCATAAATTTCCTAGCTAATAAGGGCAACATCCCCGAGGAAGATGAGACAATCATGTCTCGTATGAAAGAACCTGTTGAAGTTGAGAACATATAACCATTGGTTTACTTAAATAGCCAAGAGAAGACCGTTGGAAAGACAATTGGGACTGTCACAGAAGTAGAAAATCATAATTCTATTTTGACAGAGGCAGAGAAGAGTTGTGCTAACCCTAAAAGGCAACATATTGATAAATGGTTTGAAGAGAATGAATGTTTGAAATACTGGCTGAAAGTATTTGATCTAGAAGAAGAATTTGAACTTGATGAAGGAGAAGTGTCTCATGTTGTAAAAGAGACAAGAACAGATAATGGTTCACAATTCTATGATGTGCTAACTAGTATGCAATAAAGATTGATTGATTATGTTGCTGCAAATAGAAAATTGAAAGACAAATTACTTTTTGAAAGTAAATTTGCAGGCAGATAAAATGAGAAGGATATTGCAGAGGGAGATGATTATCAAAGAATGCAGGAAGTAAGGGTGGAAGCAGTATCAAGAGCAATATCTACAATAGTATTTGCAACAGAGGTTGAAGCAAGGAAAGATGGAAAAGGAAATCAACAATTTAGTGATGAACGGATAAAGTGTAGCATAATGCTATGGCAAAGTAATTAAGATCAGATTAGCTTGCAAAAAAAAACTGAATTGGAGAAAGCCATAGCTGAATTATTGAATCTAATGCAAATGCCTAAGGAAAGCTATAGAAAAATTAAGCAAGTAATCTACTGCAGAAATGATTGTAAAGTGAAAAACAGAGAAGGTGAAGGTAGTGTTGCTCTCCAATACAAAGTTTGGAAGCCTAGAAGATTGCAGTTGGAGGAAGGATGAAGATTGAAGATTCATGATCAAGAGATCATGTTCTTCTGTTACCTTGGGAGTTTGATGCAGGAGCACTAGCTCTCATGGTCAAGTGTTAAATGTTAATCAGACCTTTAGGTCTAGACATCAGCACAAGGAGGGGCCTTTGTAAAAATCGATCTCATGTATAAAGCATTTTATTTCTTTATAAGTATAGATAGAATATATCCTTAGTGGTAGGTGTCAATGAGGTTTGAGTTAATGTAACATATCCATAAATAAAGGGAATGACTTGAGAGGTTAGTTGCAAAATTATAGTTAAGAGTGAGTGAGACATAAGTGAGTGTTTTCAAAAAAATAGAAGTTGTGACTTGAATCTGGGTTCGTGTGCAGATTTGTAGTGTTCAGTTAGATAGGAAGTTAGTGGAAGTTGAAGAGGCATTGTTTTGTAACTAAATTGCAGAGAGTCTCAAGAGATATATGAATAGAGGGATAGAGAGAAACCAGAGAGGGTGAGAGCTCTTGAGAAGACATGTACAGTCCTATTGTTAATGGAAAAAGAAATTCACGATATTGGGTGTGAAATGATTCTTTACATTCTGTATGTAAATGTTTAGATAATTCTAGGTGAATGGTTGTAGTTATGTGTATAGCTACAGTGTGAAAATAAGCCGTGACAGAGGAGGACTGGGCATAATCTCTGCATATGAGATTCCAGTCATTAAATGAACTTGGGTATAACCTCAAGGTTCCAAATTCTGTGAGAAGTTTTCTCAGACTTTGTGTACTTTTGGAGAACTCAGTAAGAGAGGTCTCTCAAAGGACTAGAAGGAAAAGGGTTCTAACAAGTGAGGATGCAAAGAGGAGTAGAAGGAGATTAGTGGTATAGGTATTCTCTATGGGTTGACTAAGATATAGATCGAGATACAGAAAATGGTCCACTTTGGATAGATGAGAAGTAAGATTTGAAAGCGCGAGAAGGCAATGAGTGCTGGTCCGAGAACCTATAGTCGACTGAGTGTTTCCAGAAGCCCTAGAACTTGGAGGTAACCCTCAGAGAGAAGAAGAATGACCTATGTATAGTTCAAAGGTGAAGGTAAAGCACCATCTCTAAGTTTTGGAAACGATGGACAAGGTATTATTGTCTTGGACACAGAGTTCACTAAGTGTGAAACGCAAGTCACAGGGGAATATATGAAAGGCTAGGTCAATGTGTCTGGGCATATTTGAAAAGACGAGAATTAGTACTTGAATCGAACGGTGATCTTTGAATCGATGAGAATGTCGTGTTAAAGCCAATGAAAATATGGATGTAGGAACTTTGTCGTTTCTATTGTTAGGATGCAGAGTGTTTGAGTATGGTGCGCAAAAGCAACTAAATAAATTATAAACAAAAATTGTGTGGTTGTTGTCAAATAAATTATGATGAAGAGAGTCTTTCTAATGAAGACCAAGAAGAGTTGTTGAAACAAAAGAAATTCATAGATTTCTTAGTTAATAAGGGCAGCATCCCCGAGGAAGATGAGAACATCATGTCTCATATGAAAGAACCTGTTGATGTTGGGAAGATATAACAATTGGTTTACTTAAATAGCCAAGAGAAGACCGTTGGAAAGAGAATCGGGACTGCCACAGAAGTAGAAAATTAGAATTCTATTTTGACAAAGGCAGAGAAGAGTTGTGCTGACCCTGAAAGGAAGCATAATGATGAATGGTTTGAAGAGAATGAATCTTTGAAATACTGGACGAAATTATTTGAGCAAGAAGAAGAATTTGTAGTTTATGAAGGAGAAATGTCTCATGTTGTAAGAGAGACAAGAACAGATAATGGTTCACAATTCTATGATGTGCTAACTAGTATGCATGAAAGATTGATTGATTATGTTGCTACAAATAGAAAATTGAAAGACAAATTACTTTTTGAAAGTAAATTTGCAGGCAGAGAAAATGAGAAGGATATTGCAGAGGGAGATGATTATCAAATCATTCAGGTAGTAATGGTGGAAGCAGTATCAAGAGCAATATATACAACAATATTTGCAGCAGAGGTTGAAGCAAGGAAAGCTGAAAGAGGAAATCAACAATTTAGTGATGAATGGATAAAGTGTAGCAGAATGCTATGGCAAAGTACTGAAGATCAGATTAGCTTGCAACATAAAACTGAATTTGAGAAAGCCATAGCTGAATTATGGAACCTAATGAAAATGTCTAAGGAAAGCTACAACAAAATTAAGAAAAGAATCTACTGCAGAAATGATTGTAAAGTGAAGAACAGAGAAAGTGAATGCAGTGGAGCTCTACAATACAAAGTTTGGAAGCCTAGAAGATTGCAGCTGGAGGAAGGATGAAGATTGAAGATTCATGATCAAGAGATCATGTTCTTCTTTTACCTTGGGAGTCTGATGCAAGAGCACTAGCTCTCATGGTCAAGTGTTAAATGTTAATCAGACTTTTAGGTCTAGACATCAACCCAAGGAGGGGCATTTGTAAAAAAAGATCTCATGTATAAAGCATTTTATTTCTCAATAAGTATGGATAGAATATATGCTTAGTGGTAGGTGTCAATGAGGTTTGAGTTAATGTAACAGATCCCTAAATAAAGGGAATGACTCGAGAGTTTAGTTGCAATATTATAGTTAAGAGTGAGTGAGTCGTAAGTGAGGGTTTTCAAAAAAATAGAAGTTGTGACCTGAATCTGGATTCGTGTGCAGATTTGTAGGGTTCAGTTAGATAGGAAGTTAGTGAAAGCTGAAGAGGCATTGTTTTGTAACTGAATTGGAGAGAGTCTTGAGAGATATATGAATAGAGGGATAGATAGAAACGGGAGAGGGTGAGAGCTCTCAAGAAGACATGTACAGTATTGGGTGTGAAATGATTCTTTACATTCTATATGTAAATGTTTAGATAATTCTAGGTGAATGATTGTAGTTATGTGTATAGCTACAGTGTGCAAATAATCCCTGATAGAGGAGGACTGGGCATAATCTCTACATATGACATTCCAGTCATTAAATAAACTTGGGTAGAACCTCAGGGTTCCAAGTTCTGTGAGAAGTTTTCTCAGACTTTGTGTACTTTTGTAGAACTCAGTAAGAGAGGTCTCTTGAAGGACGAGAAGGAAAAGGGTTCTAAAAAGTGAGGATGTAAAGAGGAATAGAAGGAGATTAGTGGTATAGGTTGTCTCTATGGGTCGACTAAGAAATAGATCGACATACAGAAAATGGTTCACTTTGGATAGATGATAAGTAAGATTTGAAACCGGGAGAAGGCAATGAGTGCTGGTCCGAGAACCTACAGTCGACTGAGTGTTTCCAAAATCCCTAGAACTTGGAGGTAACCCTCATTGAGAAGAAGAATGACCTATCTACAGCTCAAAGGTGAAGGTAAAGAACCATCTCTAAGTTTTGGAAACAACGGACAAGGTATTATGGTCTTGGACGCAGAGTTCACTGAGTGTGAAACGCAAGTCACAGGGGAATATATGAAAGGCCAGGTCAATGGGACTGGGCATATTTTAATAGATGAGACTTAGTACTTGAATTGAACGATGATCTTTGAATCAATGAGAATGTTGTGTTAAAGCCAATGAAAATATGGCTGTAGGAGCTCTGTCGTTTCTATTATTAGGATGCAGAGTGTTTGAGTATGGTGCGCATAAGCAACTGAATGAATTATAAACAACAATCATGTGGTTGTTGTGTATTGGTATAATGATTGAACGTTGAAAATGGATGCTTCCTGTGCATTCCTAGATTGATCGAATGGTGGAAAGCGATGGAAGGATGGTCAAGAGGTTGAAAAGGACTGCCAATGCTGATGTGGAAGTTAAGACTGACGAATGAAAGAGTTGAGAGCCAAGGGATATGTGTTGAAGTCACACAGTGCGTGAAAGCTCCGAGGATAAGCACCTTTTCCATGTTGTTGTTGAGTTGAGAGTGATAGCCCTCGAGGCATGGGGGAGAGTCTTGTGGATGGTAATAAGGCGCTTGAGTGATGATAGCGCATGATTTGAAAAGAGGTCTTCATATAATGTGGAGTGTCGAGAGTTTAGGTGCTTGAAAGGTTAAGTATTAGGGCCGAGCCAACATTGGTGGAAGAGTGAGGGTTAGAGAAGGTCAATAGTGTCTTCTTTCTACTTGGTTAGAGGTTTTGTAACCTAGAAGAGTGTGCCAATAATCTAGCATGCTAGGAATGATCCTCATGTAAGGCAGGCTTTARKGARRAGCCTKCCATCAATTGGTATCAGAGYAGGKARKTTCTTGAGAAGTCTAGAAGAYAGAAAGRCARTMTGTAGAGKWGATTTATGAGTTAAGTAGCTTTGCATATAAGAGTAGAAGAGGCTTGTAGCCTGAACAGTGAGGTCTCTGACAGAGATATCTACTTTGGGAGGAGTGTATGTATGCAAAGGAAGGAGAAGGCAAAGTTCAGTCAAGAGATTGAAGTTGAACAAAAGTGTGGGAGTGGCCATAGAAATTTGGCAGCAACAAGTTTTTGAAAGCTTGGGTATGGTCTTTGTTTTTAATATCATTGATTTGCAGGTAATAGTAATTAGTGAGGCATCTCAGCAAGAAATCATAGTCTTTGAAGACAATGATGAAGGAAACGGGTAAAGGCTTCTGAGTGGAAGTGAAGTGTGGCTAAGAACCTAGTATTTCAACTTATGGTGAAATACAAGAGGATAGTTGTGTTCTCAAGAGCAGATGAGTTGTGAGTGCAGCTCATAGAAGAGTGAAATAAAACTCAAGCAGATGACTATATGAGTCATAGAAGATATTCAGAAGGAAGCCACAAAAGGAAGACAAAAGATGACAAGGCAAATGGCATATGTAGAAGAATGACTGATGAAGAGTATGAGAGGGAGAAGGATGAGATAGAAGTCTATATAGGAGTACTGATGGAGCTGTTACAGAAGGAGGAGGAAGACCAAAGATGTGGTTTCCTCATGAGAAAAAAATTTAAGTGGCATAAGCTATAGAAGAGAAAAGAGAAACTGAAAAATGCTCAATGGGAGGATGAGTTGCAAGATTATAGTTAAGAGTGAGTGAGTCATAAGTGAGTGTTTTCAAAAAAATAGAAGTTGTTACCTGAATCTGGGTTCGTGTGCAGATTTGTAGGGTTCAGTTAGATAGGAAGTTAGTGGAAGCTGAAGCAACATTTTTTTCTAAATGAATTGGAGAGAGTCTCGAGAGATATATGAATAGAGGGACAGAGAGAAACGGGATAGGGTGAGAGCTCTCGAGAAGACATGTATAGTCCTATTGTTAATGGAAAAAGAAATTCATGATATTGGGTGTGAAATGATTCTTTACATTCTGTATGTAAATGTTTAGATAATTCTAGGTGAATGATTGTAGTTATGTGTATAGCTACAATGTGAAAATAAGCCCCGACAAAGGAGGACTGGGAAGAATCTCTGCATATGAGATTCCAGTCATTAAAGTAACTTGGGTAGAACCTCAAGGTTCCAAGTTCTGTGAGAAGTTTTCTCAAACTTTGTGTACTTTTGGAGAACTCAGTAAGAGAGGTCTCTCGAAGGACGAGAAGGAAAAGGGTTCTAACAAGTGAGGATGCAAAGAGGAGTAGAAGGAGATTAGTGGTATAGGGAGTCTCTGTGGGTCAACTACGAAATAGATCGGCATACAGAAAATGGTCCACTTTGGATAGACGAGAAGTAAGATTTGAAACCGCGAGAAGGCAATGAGTGCTGGTCCAAGAACCTATAGTCGACTGAGTGTTTCCAGAAGCCCTAGAACTTGGAGGTAACACTTAGAGAGAAGAAGAATGACCTATGTAAAGTTCAAAGGTGAAGGTAAAGCACCGACACTAAGTTTTGGAAACGACAGACAAGGTATTATTGTCTTTGACGCAGAGTTCACTAAGTGTGAAACACAAGTCAGAGGAAGATATATGAAATGCCAGGTCAATGTGACTGGACATATTTGAATAGACGGGAATTAGTACTTGAATCGAACAATGATCTTCGAATCGATGAGAATGTCATGTTAAAGCCAATGAAAATATGGCTGTAGGAACTCTGTCATTTCTATTTTTAGGATGCAGAGTGTTTGAGTATGGTGCGCAGAAGCAAATGAATGAATTATAAAAAAAATTGTGTGGTTGTTGTGTATTGGTATAATGATTCAACGTTGAAAATGGATGCTTCCTGTGCGTTCCTAGATTGATCGAATGGTAGAAAGTGATGGAAGGATGGTCAAGAGGTTGACAAGGACTGCCAATGTTGATGTGGAAGGTAAGACTGACAAATGCAAGAGTTGAGAGCCAAGGGATATGGGTTGAAGTCACATAGTGTGTGAAAGCGCCGAGGATAAGCACCTTTTCCATGTTGTTGTTGAGTTGAGAGTGATAGCACTCGAGGCATAGGGGAGAGTCTTGTGGATGGTAATTAGGCACTTGAGTGATGATAGCGCATGATTTGAAAATAGGTCTTCATATAATGGGGAGTGTCGAGAGTTTAGGTGCTTAAAAGGTTAAGTATAAAGGCCGAACCAACATTGGTGGAAGAGTGAGGGTTAGAGAAGGTCAATAGTGTCTTCTTTCTACTTGGTTAGAGGTTTTGTAACCTAGAAGAGTGTGCCAATAATCTAGCATACTAGGAATGATCCTCATGTAAGGCAGGCTTTAGGGAGGAACCTGCCATGAAATTGTATCAAAGGAGGAATGTTCTTGAGAAGGCTAGAAGACAGACATGCAGTCTGTAGAGGAGATTTATGAGTTAAGTAGCTTTGCATATAAGAGTAGAAGAGGCTTGTAGCCTGAATGAGGTCTCTGAAAGAGATATCTATTTTGGGAGGAGTGTATGCATGCAAAGGAAGGAGAAGGAAAAGTTCAGTCAAGAGATTGAAGCTGAACATAAGTGTGGGAGTGGCCATAGAAATTTGGTAGCAACAAGCTTTTGAAAGCTTGAGAATGGTCTTTGTTTTTAATATCATTGATATGCAGGTAACAGTAATTAGTGAGGCATCTCAGCAAGAAGTCATAGTCTTTGAAGACAACGATGAAGGAAACAGGTAAAGTCATAGTAAGACTAGGGGTAGGTGTTGTCTGTGGGTGCCTTTGTAGGAGGTGAGCTGTACCCGTCATGGATGCACTTTTTTCCAAGCCCCTTTATTGCCTTTATTTTTCATTTATTGCTTTTCTTTATTTTTTACTTCAAGGTCTTATCAGAGGACACTGCCTTTGCGTGGTGACCAGAGCTGACAGTGTTACCCACTGGTATCTTCACAGAAATGATAAGGCTGGCTCGTGATGAGACCCCCTTTCCCTTGGCCATGCAACCAAAGGTCATTGCCCTGTCGTGGTGACCAGATAATGACAATGTCATACTGCTGGATAGCTATGAACATAATGGGTCGGCTCGTGATGAGACCTCCCATCCTCTTGGTTAGGTATTGTTTTATTATTTTTCTTAGGGACCCTTTAGTTTCTTATCGAGAGGCCTTTTATTGCCTTCTCGGGGATCCCTGGGCGAAGCATCTCTAGGTTTTATTTCCTATGGATTTTATCTTTTACCAGCTACTTTTACCCCCTTGGCCTTTAGCCCCTTCTTCCCACAGGACAAAGTGTAACCCCCAAAAGGTCATCCTAATGGCCAGACTAGGGGAATGGGATGGATGTATGGAAGATAAGATGTAAAATGATAGAATGGTGGGAGCGGACGATGGCTCTGCAAATCCCCATTGGTGGCTAACCAAAACCCATGAATACAAGCTTACTAGGTCACCCTATTAATCACCCCAACGATGGTCAAGTGGATTAGTGTAATATCCAAGCAGTTATCAGAAATGTAAGGAACCTGATGCATAAATAAGAAGGTTATAACGATCAAACATGACACATACCATGATACCTTGGACCAATTACCTCATGGAGCAAGAGTCCTCTCTGACGCAAGTCCAAGCCGATGGTGATGGAGGCTATTGCTGCTGACAGGACAAGTCTGGCGAAGGAGAAGAAGAATGGGCCCTCCAGGGCCATGCTTAGGTCAATCCTGCTCTCGGTACTCCATGTCTAGGACCTGTGGGCCTCAAGACATGATCTCCTAGTTATCCCTAGATACCGGGGATAACATCTGGCTCCATCTCGGGGACATGTGCTCACCATAGAGCGCATGAGAACCTCAACATCTTTGGCATAAACCTGAAGACCTGCTCACACTTGACAAGAAAGCATCAACAACAAAAAGTGGGGTGGTATTGCCACCCTGCAAAATAATACATATGTATATGTAGTAATCATAGATGTGAACAAAAAGTGAAATACTTACCTGTACTTACCTGCTGGATGCTTGGTATAGTCAAACAACCAATGAAGTCAATCCAATAATGTTCCTCGATACCTGCCTTTGTGCTTCATCATAAACCAGAATAGTGATAAGTCAAGCACAAACATGTCATGAGTTACAATGTATATCATATCATCGAAAAGGTCAGAATCTAACTCATGGAGGCGGGTGGGAGGGATAAAATTCTGCCAAGTCCATCTCTGAGGAAAGTACCCAATCCGCTTCAAGAAAGGGTCATGAAAAATGCAAGGTTTAGAAAACTGACTCAAAGGACCTTCAAATTGGTTATCTAAGATATCCTCACGCCCTGAAGTCAAAGAAGGGATCGACAAAGGTCTAGTAGACGACTGACAACCTAAAAAGGGAAAGTTGAAAAACTGATTGAAACACACAGTACCCAACCAACCCTTGGAGCTCAGGGTTTGCCTAAAGGGAAACTCAACATTAAAAATATACTTCCCAAGCACAACTTTAAGGGACAGGCACGGTAAAGTAACAACAGGTGGTTGGAGTGAAAATCCATGAGAGACTTTCCTTAGGCAAACAATGTCCTCACTTGTATCAAAATCTGAGCAGATAGGTGATTGACAATCATCTTCATAAAATAAATCCAAATGCTCAGAAGAACAATCATCAAAGTCCTCAAGGTATGATCGAAAACAATAAGGTACTGGGTCATCCTTGGTCCTTTGGATGGTAAAAATCTCATCTCCTTGTTGCCACTGTTCAAAAGTAATTTGTTGTGGTAATTGTAAGGGAAACGTCTGAAGATGACCTTTTATGTCATAGATGGGATCTGTATCATAACTAAATGCATCCCACCTACGTCTCCCAACATGTATGAACTCGTCGAAATCAGCTATGTCAGTATCAATGTCATAACATGGAGGAGTCAAAACATCCAATACTTCTCTTGTGTCATAAGGCAAAGAACCACTAGAAACTTGGAAGGGGGAACAATTTACCTCGCTTAATCCTTCCTGTGCAAGAGCTTCAAGTATTTGGATAACATCATCAGGTCGAAGATCTGCCTCTACATCTTCAGTGTTGAGACATAGGGGATCTAGCTCGTCCAAGGGTTCCACTCCTTCTTCATTCTCTGAGTCATAGAACAAGGTATCATCAAAAGAATCAAAATGATTTACCTCATTCTCTTCATCTTGTGCAGGAGTGAAAGGATCTTGGAGAGCTTCATCAAACCAAGGAGCGATTACTGGTGCTTCATCCTCATAGTTCTCATTTCTGGTTACATCTTCGTTGCATTCTATTGGATTATGGGAGAGATCTTGCTCCTCTTCAAGGGGTTGATAATGGTCTTCATAAACCTCGTCTCTTATATCAGAGGATTCTTGGTATTGATCATGAAAAACCCTCCTGAGATATTCTACAATCTCAGTGGTGAATCCTTTGTGGTCTAAGGTTACCATGAGGTTTTGAAGGACATATTCATACGTTTGGCAATCTGGCTTAGTAAGGTCGATAAACTTACTGATGATGTGTATGAAGGATTATATACCCCTGTCCTTGCAACAACTCTTAAAACGTTTTTGTAAGTAGGATGGAAGGGTGAGCAAAAACAACTTTATAAGAGCATCCTCTCCTCCCAACTTTATCTTGCTCAAATGCTCCAAAAAATTTACTATGTGAGGAGTCGGGATCCCTAAAAACGTTGGAGAGTTGTCTAGCCATTTATTATCAAAAAAATTTGGGTATCCTTGAAAACTTCTGAAATCAATACTTGGGTACATTTGTTCCTAGTATTCCATGATCCCATAACTTGAAAATATCACAGAAGGTAATGTGGCACGCTAAGAAAAAATCAATGGAGTTGCAAGATAGTTTTCCTGAAACTACCAAAGAATAGGGGGAAAAAGGTCTAGTGGAGTCGCCAGGTAAGCTTGTAAGAAAAGGCTTACCAAAGGATTTGTCATTGAGGAAGGTTGACTCAGTGTTCCCTGGCAACAACGCCAAAAATGTTATCACTCAGTTTGTAGTCTAGGTCAAGTAGCTGGAAAGTAAGGATCAAACTGACGTAACAAGAGCTTCCCCACCCACTGTCTCCTCGATGGGGGGCTCTTTCTATTTAGGGTGGCTAAATCCAAGGGAGACGTCCCTGGTAATCTGGGGTTCAGAAAGGCAAAGGCTTAAAGGATCAAGGTGAGTTTTCCCTTCACAGATTACCGCTTGAAGATAGTCAAGAATGAAGAAATACCACAGAAGAAGCACCTGTTTGCGAGACAAGGCAACAATAAAACTAATACATGCAAATAGTGGTTAATACTTCATTTGTCAATGACTATCAATATTTAATATACATGAGCATAAACACCAATAATTATTGACGAAGTCAATGATTGCAATGATGACAATGGCTTATAATATTACTTGTCAATAAATACAAAATGATATAGCATTTAATAGAGATAATTAATCCTTGAATTAACACAATGCGTCAATTATCATTAAATGCTCATATATGACAGGAGAGCTGCGTCAAGCCTACTAGAGGTCACGTCATCTTTCTTCTAGGGTTAGTTTTATAGACAAAGAGATCAACGTTTTGAAAATAGGCTAATGAAATTCATCAACACATCAATGTCTATTATCAGATGACTAAGCCACAATGTTTTCTATCAACCAAAGGCTCAAATAAGGCATGACGTCATCATTAATCTAGGGTTAGTAGACGTTAGGGTTAGTTAGGGTTTCAAATTTAAGAGTTTTGAAAAATTTGTTTTGGCACCACAAGCTCAACGTTGGAAAGATAGACTAGTGCCTTAGGGTATTATGGAGTCAGAAACAAGGGCAAGGTCTCGGGAGGATCTAAATCTAAATACAAGAGAGTTAGGCTCTATGGTGCTGCAATGGCAGGGCCCTAGAGTCAAAACCCTAAGGGGAGGAGGCTCATTCCGGTGTTGCTTAAGCAAGGCCTCATGCTCCTCCCTCTTTCCTTAGATATCCTTGGCAAAACGGCTATCTTCAAAACATAAATCTAAGGGTGAAAAGTGTTGCGAGAGCAAGGCCCTTCAAACCCTAAAAGTCAAAACCCTAGGTGTAGATTTAACTAGGCATAGGACGTCTTCTTTCTTCAACTTATGTTTAAAAGCTAACTCAGAAAAAGGGGAACT
>JZKD02S2233548.1:100601-124342 GCA_000966675.3 Picea glauca
CTGCAAATCCCCATTGGTGGCTAACCAAAACCCATGAATACAAGCTTACTAGGTCACCCCATTAATCACCCCAACGATGGTCAAGTGGATTAGTGTAAGATCCAAGCAGTTATCAGAAATGTAAGGAACGTGATGCATATATAAGAAGGTTATAACGATCAAACATGAAACATACCATGATACCTTGGACCAATTACCTCATGGAGCAAGAGTCCTCTCTGACGCAAGTCCAAGCCGATGATGATGGAGGCTGCTGTTGCTGACATGACAAGTCTAGTGAAGGAGAAGAAGAATGGGCCCTCCAGGGCCATGCTCAGGTCAATCCTACTCTCGGTACTCCATGTCTAGGACCTGTGGGCCTCGAGACATGATCTCCTAGCTATCCCTAGATATCGGGGATAACAGGTATAAGAGCAGGAATGTTCTTGAGAAGGCTAGAAGAGAGACAAGCAGTCTGTAGAGGAGATTTATGAGTTAAGTAGCTTTGCATATAAGAGTAGAAGAGGCTTGTAGCCTAAACAGTGAGGTCTCTGAAAGGGATATCTATTTTGGGAGGAGTGTATGCATGAAAAGGAAGGAGAAGGCAAAGTTCAGTCAAGAGATTGAAGCTGAACATAAGTGTGGTAATGGCCATAGAAATTTGGCAGCAACAAGCTTTTGAAAGCTTGAGAATGGTCTTTGTTTTTAATATCATTGATATGCAGGTAACAGTAATTAGTGAGGCATCTCAGAAAGAAGTCATAGTCTTTGAAGACAATGATGAAGGAAACGGGTAAAGGCTTCTGAGTGGAATTGAAGTGTGGCCAAGAACCTAGTATTTCAACTGATGGTGAAAAACAAGAGGACAATTGTTTTCTCAAGAGAAGATGAGTTGTGAGTGTAGCTCATAGAAGAGTGAAATAAAACTCAAGCAGATGACTATCAAGAGTCATAGAAGAGGTTTAGAAGGTAGCCACAAAAGGAAGACAGAAGATGCCAAGGCAAATGGCATATGAAAAAGAATGACTGATGAAAAGAATGAGAGGGAGAAGGCTGAGATAGAAGTCTGTCTAGGAGTACTGATGGAGCTGTTACAGAAGGAGGAGGAAGACCAAAGATGTGGTTTCCTCATGAGAAAAAAGTTGAAGCGACATCAACTACAAAAGAGAAAAGAGCAATTGAGAAATGCTCAATGGGAGGATGAGATGCTTAAGGCAAGTGAGTATCTGGGAGAAGACTTGAAGACTGAAACTTCAAGTGAGGCCAAGAGGTCTCAATGTTTTAAATCTGATATTTTGCGTATGTCTGCAGGTACAATGAATGAAGGGGGAAAATTTGTTGATGTTGTCATGTAGAAGGAGGAAGTTAAACATAATCTGAATTCTGTATTGGAAGAAAATGGGACAGTTGGGTCTCATGTACAAGCACATAGACAGCCGAGTGAAACTAATGGTTTCCAACCTATTGTGCAAGCTAAAAACAAGGAGGTCTTGGCATATGATGATGGCCAAGAACTAAAAGAGGAGGATAGCAAGCATTCATATGTTATTCCTGAGAAAGCCGAGGAGAAAGACAGTGAGGATTTTCTAAGTCCTATACAAGACTTGGCACAACAAAAGAAAGATTTGATGATTGGACCATCAAATGAGACCATTGGGTCTTGTAGTTTTGAAATTGACAATTTAAGTGTGTTTGCAAGAGTTGCAGAAGGAAATCCATCTCCTGGAGTTGTCTTAAATGAAGTGGAATATTGTCAAATAAAGTATGATGAAGAGAGTCTTTCTGATGAAGACCAATAAGAGTTGTTGCAGCAAAAGAAATTCATAGATTTCTTACTTAAACAGGGCAGCATCCCTGAGGAAGATGAGACAATCATGTCTCGTATGAAAGAACCTGTTGATGTTGGGAACACAGAACAATTGGTTTACTTAAATACCCAAGAGAAGACCGTTGGAAAGACAATTGGGACTGTCACAGAAGTAGAAAATCAGAATTCTATTTCGACAGCGGCAAAGAAGAGTTGTGTTGACCCTGAAAGTCAACATTCTGATGAATGGTTTGAAGATAATAAATGTTTGAAATACTGGCTGGAAGTATTTGAGAAAGAAGAAGAAGTTGTAGTTGATGAAAGAGAAATGTCTCATGTTCTTATTTCTTGTTGAGAAAGCCATAGCTGAATTATGGAACCTAATGCAAATGCCTAAGAATAGCTATAGCAAAATTAAGCAAATAATCTACTGCATAAATGATTGTAAAGTGAAGAACAGAGAAAGTGAAGGCAGTGGAGCTCTACAGTACAAAGTTTGGAAGCCTAGAATATTGCAACTGGAGGAAGGATGAAGATTGAAGATTCATGATCAGGAGATCATGTTCTTCTTTTACCTTGGGAGTCTGATGCAGGAACACTAGCTCTCATGGTCAAGTGTTAAATGTTAATTAGACCTTTAGGTCTAGACATCAGCCCAAGGAGGGGCATTTGTAAAAAAAGATCTCATGTATAAAGCATTTTATTTCTCAATGAGTATAGATAGAATATATGCTTAGTGGTAGGTGTCAATGAGGTTTGAGTTAATGTAACAGATCCCTAAAGAAAGGGAATGACTTGAGAGGTTAGTTGCAAGATTATAGTTAAGAGTGAGTGAATCATAAGTGAGTGTTTTCAAAAAAATAGAAGTTGTGACCTGAATCTGGGTTCATGTGCAGATTTGTAGTGTTCAGTTAGATAGGAAGTTAGTGGAAGTTGAAGAGGCATTGTTTTGTAACTGAATTGGAGAGAGTCTCGAGAGATATATGAATAGAGGGATAGAGATAAACGAGAGAGGGTGAGAGCTCTTGAGAAGACATGTACAGTCCTATTTTTAATGGAAAAATAAATTCACGATATTGGGTGTGAAATGATTCTTTACATTCTGTATGTAAATGTTTAGATAATTCTAGGTGAATGATTGTAGTTATGTGTATAGCTACAATGTGAAAATAAGCCCTGACAGAGGAGGACTGGGCATAATCTCTGCATATGAGATTCTAGTCATTAAATGAACTTGGGTAGAACTTCAAGGTTCCAAATTCCGTGAGAAGTTTTCTCAGACTTTGTGTACTTTTGGAGAACTCAGTAAGAGAGGTCTCTCAAAGGACAAGAAGGAAAAGGGTTCTAACAAGTGAGGATGCAAAGAGGAGTAGAAGGAGATTAGTGGTATAGGGAGTCTCTATGGGTTGAATAAGAAATAGATCGACATACAGAAAATGGTCTACTTTGGATAGACGAGAAGTAAGATTTGAAACCGTTATAAGGAAATGAGTGCTGGTCCGAGAACCTATAGTCAAATGAATGTTTCCAGAAGCCCTAGAACTTGGAGGTAACCCTCAGAGAGAAGAATAATGACCTATGTATAGTTCAAAGGTGAAGGTAAAGCATCGTCTCTAAGTTTTGGAAACGACAGACAAGGTATTATTGTCTTGGAGGCAGAGTTCGCTAAGTGTGAAATGCAAGTCACAGAGGAATATATGAAAGGCCAGGTCAATGTGACTGGGCATATCTGAATAGACGAGAATTAGTACGTGAATTAGTACTTGAGAATGTCGTGTTAAAGCCAATGAAAATATGGCTGTCGGAACTCTTTCGTTTCTATTTTTAGTATGCAGAGTGTTTGAGTATGGTGCGCAGAAGCAACTGAATGAATTATAAACAAATATCGTGTGGTTGTTGTGGATTGGTATAATGATTTGACGTTGAAAATGGATGCTTCCTATGCGTTCCTGGATTGATCGAATAGTGTAAAGTGATGGAAGGATGGTCAAGAGGTTGACAAGGACTGCTAATGCTGATGTGGAAGTTAAGACTGACGAATGAAAGAGTGTAGAGCCAAGGGATATGTATTGAAGTCACATAGTGTGTGAAAGCTACAAGGATAAGCGCCTTTTCCATGTTTTTGTTGACTTGAGAGTGATAGCCCTCGAGGAATAGGGGAGAGTCTTGTGGATGGTAAACAAGTGCTTGAGTGATTATAACGCTTGATTTGAAAATCGGTCTTCATATAATTGGGAGTGTCGAGAGTTTAGGTGCTTGAAAGGTTAAGTATTAGGGCCGGGCCAACATTGGTGGAAGAGTGAGGGTTAGAGAAGGTCAATAGTGTCTTATTTTTACTTGGTTAGGGGTTTTGTAACCTATAAGAGTGTGCCAATAATATAGCATACTAGGAATGATCCTCATGTAAGGCAGGCTTTAGGGAGGAGCCTACCATCAATTGGTACAAGAGAAGGAATGTTCTTGAGAAGGATAGAAGACAGACAGGAAGTCTGAAAAGGAGATTTATGAGTTAGGTAGCTTTGCATATAAGAGTAGAAGAGGCTTGTAGCCTGAACAGTGAGGTCTCTGACAGAGATATCTACTTTGGGAGGTGTGTATGCATGCAAAGGAAGGAGAAGGCAAAGTTCAGTCAAGATATTGAAGCTGAACAGAAGTGTGGGAGTGGCCATAGAAATTTGGCAGCAACAAGATTTTGAAAGCTTGGGAATGGTCTTTGTTTTTAATATCATTGATATGCAGGTAACAGTAATTAGTGAGGCATCTCAACAACAAGTCATAGTCTTTGAAGACAACGATGAAGGAAATGGGTAAAGGCTTCTGAGTGGAAGTGAAGTGTGGCCAAGAACCTAGTATTTCAATTGATGGTGAAATACAAGAGGAAAATTGTGTTCTCAAGAGAAGATGAGTTGTGAGTGAAGCTCATAGAAGAGTGAAAGAAAACTCAAGAAGATGACTATCAAGAGCCATAGAAGAGGTTCAGAAGGCAGCCTCAAAAGGAAGACAGAAGATGCCAAGGCAAATGGAATTTGTAGAAGAATGAATGATGAAGAGTATGAGAGGGAGAAGGCTGAGATAGAAATCCATCTGGGAGTACTGATGGAGTTGTTACAGAAGGAGGAGAAAGACCAAAGATGTGGTTTCATCATGAGAAGAAAGTTGAAGTGGCATAAGCTACATAAGAGAAAAGAGAAACTGAGAAATGCTCAATCGGAGGATGAGATGCTCAAGGAAAGTGAGTATCTGGGAGAAGACTTGAAGACTGAAACTTCAAGTGAGGCCAAGAGGTCTCAATGTTTTAAATCTGATATTTTGTGTATTTCTACAAGTAGAATGAATGAAGGGGGACAATTTGTTGATGTTTTCATACAGAAGGAGGAAGTTAAACATAATCTGAATTCTGTTTTGGAAGAAAATGGGACAGGTGGGTCTCATGTACATGCACATACACAACCGAGTGAAACTAATGGTTTCCAACCTATTGTGCAAGTTGAAAACAAGGAGGGATTGGAATATGATGATGACCAAGAACTAAAAGAGGAGGATATAAAGCATTCATATGTTATGCTTGAGAAAGCTGAGGAGAAAGACAGTGAGAATTTTTTGATTCCTATACAAGACTTGGAGCAGCCAAAGAAAGATTTGATGATTGGACCATCAAATGAGACCATTGGGTATTGTAGTTTTGAAATTGACAATTTAAGTGTGTTTGCAGGAGTTGTAGAAGACATTTAATCTCTTGGATTTGTCTTAAATGAAGTGGAAGATTGTCAAATAAATTATGATGAAGAGAGTCTTTCTGATGAAGACCAAGAAGAGTTGTTGCAACAAAAGAAATTCATAGATTTCTTAGTTAATAAGGGCAGCATCCCCGAGGAAGATGAGACAATCATGTCTCGTATGAAAGAACCTGTTGATGTTGGGAACATATAACAATTGGTTTACTTAAATAGCCAAGAGAAGACCGTTGGAAAGACAATTGGGACTGTCACAGAAGTAGAAAATTAGAATTCTATTTTGACAAAGGCAGAGAAGAGTTGTGCTGAACCTGAAAGGCAACATACTGATGAATGGTTTGAAGCGAATGAATCTTTGAAATACTGGCCGAAATTATTTGAGCAAGAAGAAGAATTTGTAGTTGATGAAGGAGAAATGTCTCATGTTGTAAGAGAGAGAAGAACATATAATGTTTCACAATTCTATGATGTGCTAACTAGTATGCAGAAAAGATTGATTGATTATGTTGCTACAAATAGAAAATTGAAAGACAAATTACTTTTTGAAAGTAAATTTGCAGGCAGAGAAAATGAGAAGGATATTGTAGAGGGAGATGATTATCAAAGCATGAAGGAAGTAAGGGTGGAAGCAGTATCAAGAGAAATATCTACAACAGTATTTGCAGCAGAGGTTGAAGCAACGAAAGCTGGAAGAGGAAATCAACAATTTAGTGATGAATGGATAAAGTGCAACACAATGCTATGGCAAAGTAATGAAGATCAGATTAGCTTGCAACAGAAAACTGAATTTGAGAAAGCCATAGCTGAATTATGGAACCTAATGCAAATGCATAAGGAAAGCTACAACAAAATTAAGCAAATAATCTACTGCAGAAATGATTGTAAAGTGAAGAACAGAGAAAGTGAAGGCAGCGGAGCTCTACAATACAAAGTTTGGAAGCCTAGAAGATTGCAGCTGGAGGAAGGATGAAGATTGAAGATTCATGATTAGGAGATCATGCTCTTCTTTTACCTTGGGAGTCTGATGCAGGAGCACTAGCTCTCATGGTTAAGTGTTAAATGTTAATCAGACCTTTAGGTCTAGATATCAGCCCAAGGAGGGGCATTTGTAAAAAAATATCTCATGTATAAAGCATTTTATTTCTCAATAAGTATAGATAGAATATATGCTTAGTGGTAGGTGTCAATGAGGTTTGAGTTAATGTAACAGATCCCTAAAGAAAGGGAATGACTCGAGAGGTTAGTTGCAATATTATAGTTAAGAGTGAGTGAGTCATAAGTGAGTGTTTTCAAAAAAATAGAAGTTGTGACCTGAATCTGGATTCGTGTGCAGATTTGTAGGGTTCAGTTAGATAGGAAGTTAGTGGAAGCTGAAGAGGCATTGTTTTGTAACTGAATTGGAGAGAGTCTTGAGAGATATATGAATAGAGGGATAGATAGAAATGGGAGAGGGTGAGATCTCTCGAGAAGACATGTACAATATTGGGTGTGAAATGATTCCTTACATTCTGTATGTAAATGTTTAGATAATTCTAGGTGAATGATTGTAGTTTATTGTATAGGTGTATAGCTACAGTGTGCAAATAATCCCTGACAGAGGAGGACTAGGCAGAATCTCTACATACGAGATTCCATTCATTAAGTGAACTTGTGTAGAACCTCAGGGTTCCAAGTTCTGTGAGAATTTTTCTCAGACTTTGTGTACTTTTGTAGAACTCAGTAAGAGAGGTCTCTCGAAAGACGAGAAGGAAAAGGGTTCTAAAAAGTGAGGATGCAAAGATGAGTAGAAGGAGATTAGTGGTATATGGATTCTCTATGGGTCGACTAAGAAATAGATCGACATACAGAAAATGGTCCACTTTGGATAGATGAGAAGTAAGATTTGAAACCGGGAGAAGGCAATGAGTGCTGGTCCGAGAACCTACAGTCGACCGAGCATTTCCAAAAGCCCTAGAACTTGGAGGTAACCCTCAGAGAGAAGAAGAATGTCCTATCTACAGTTGAAAGGTGAAGGTAAAACACCGTCTCTAAGTTTTGGAAACGATGCACAAGGTATTATTGTCTTGGACGCAGAGTTCACTAATTGTGAAACGCAAGTCACAATGGAATATATGAAAGGCCAGGTGAATGTGACTAGGCATATTTGAATAGACGAGACTTAGTACTTGAATCGAACGGTGATCTTCGAATCGATGAGAATGTTGTGTTGAAGCCAATGAAAATATAGCCGTAGGAACTCTGTCGTTTCTATTGTTAGGATGCAGAGTGTTTGAGTATGGTGCGCAGAAGCAACTGAATGAATTATAAACAGAAATCGTGTGGTTGTTGTGTATTGGTATAATGATTCAATGTTAAAAATGGATGCTTCTTGTGCATTCCTCGATTGATCGAATGGTGGAAAGTGATGAAAGGATGGTCAAGAGGTTGACAAGGACTGCCAATGCTGATGTGGAGGTTAAGAATGAAGAATGAAAGAGTTGAGAGCCAAGGGATATGTGTAGAATTCACATACTGTGTGAAAGCGCCCAGGATAACCACCTTTTCCATGTTGTTGTTGAGTTGAGAGCGATAGCCCTCGAGGCATAGGGGAGAGTCTTGTGAATGGTAATCAGGCGCTTGAGTGATGATAGCGCATGATTTGAAAAGAGGTCTTCATATAATGGGGAGTGTTGAGAGTTTAGGTGCTTAAAATGTTAAGTATTAGGGCCGAGCCAACATTGGTGGAAGAGTGAGGGTTAGAGAAGGTCAATTTTGTCTTCTTTCTTCTTGGTTAGAGGTTTTGTAACCTAGAAGAGTGTGCCAATAATCTAGCATTCTATTTATGATCCTCATTTAAGGCAGGCTTTAGGGAGGAGCCTGCCATCAATTGGTATCAGAGCAGAAATGTTCTTAAGAAGGCTAGAAGACAAACAAACAGTCTGTAGAGGAGATTTATGAGTTAAGTAGCTTTGCATATAAGAGTAGAAGAGGCTTGTAGCCTGAACAATGAGGTCTCTGAAAGAGATATCTATTTTGGGAGGAGTGTATGTATGCAAAGGAAGGAGAAGGCAAAGTTCAGTCAAGAGATTGAAGCTGAGCAGAAGTGTGGGAGTGGCCATAGAAATTTGGCAGCAGCAAGCTTTTGAAAGCTTGAGAATGGTCTTTGTTTTTAATATCATTGATATGCAGGTAACAATAATTAGTGAGGCATCTCAACAAGAAGTCATAGTTTTTGAAGACAACGATGAAGGAAACGGGTAAAGGATTTTGAGTGGAAGTGAAGTGTGGCCAAGAGCCTAGTATTTCAACTGATGGTGAAATACAAGAGGACAATTATGTTCTCAAGAGCATATGAGTTGGGAGTGAAACTCATAGAATAGTGAAAGAAAACTCAAGCAAATGACTATCAAGAGTCATAGAAGAGGTTCAGAAGGTAGCCACAAAATGAAGACAGAAGATGTCAAGGCAAATGGCATATGTAGAAGAATGATTGATGAAGAGAATGAGAGGGAGAAGGCTGAGATAGAGGTCTATCTAGGAGTACTGATGGAGCTGTTACAGAAGGAGGAGGAAGACCAAAGATGTGGTTTCCTCATGAGAAAAAAGTTGAAGTGGCATAAGCTACAAAAGAGAAAAGAGCAACTGAGAAATGCTCAATGGAAGGATGAGATGCTCAAGGCAAGTGAGTATCTGGGAGAAGACTTGAAGACTGAAACTTCAAGTGAGGCCAAGAGGTCTCAATGTTTTAAATCTGATATTTTTTGTATGTGTGCAGGTAGAGTGAATGAAGGGGGACAATTTGTTGATGTTGTCATGCAGAAGGAGGAAGTTAAATAGAATCTGAATTCTGTATTGGAAGAAAATGGGACAGCTGGGTCTCATGTACATGCACATACACAGCCGAGTGAAACTAATGGTTTCCAACCTATTGTGCAAGTTGAAAATAAGGAGGGCTTGGGATATGATGATGACCAAGAACTGAAAGAGGAGGATAGAAAGCATTCATATGCTATGCCTGAGAAAGCTGAGGAGAAAGACAATGAGGATTTTTCGAGTCCTATACAAGACTTGGAGCAGCCAAAGAAAGATTTGATGATTGCACCATCAAATGAGACCATTGGGTCTTGTAGTTTTGAAATTGACAAGTTAAGTGTGTTTGAAAGAGTTGCAGAAGGCAATCCATCTCTTGGAGTTGTCTTCAATGAAGTGGAAAATTGTCAGATAAAGTATGATGAAGAGAGTCTTTCTGATGAAGACCAAGAAGAGTTGTTGTAGCAAAAGAAATGCATAGATTTCTTACTTAAAAAGGGCAGCATCCCTGAGGAAGATGAGACAATCATGTCTCGTATGAAAGAACCTGTTGATGTTGGGAACACAGAACAATTGGTTTACTTAAACACCCAGGAGAAGACCGTTGGAAAGACATTTGGGACTGTCACAGAAGTATTAAATCAGAATTCTATTTTGACAGCGGCAAAGAAGAGTTGTGTTGACCCTGAAAGGCAACATACTGATGAATGGTTTGAAGAGAATGAATGTTTGAAATACTGGCTGAAAGTATTTGATCAAGAAGAAGAATTTGTAGTTGATGAAGGAGAAGTGTCTCATGTTGTAAGAGAGACAAGAGTAGATAATGGTTCACAATTCTATGATGTGCTAACTAGTATGCAGAAAATATTGATTGATTATTTTGTTGCAAATAGAAAATTGAAAGATAAATTACTTTTTGAAAGTAAATTTGCAGGCAATGAAAATGAGAAGGATATTGCAGAGGTAGATGATTATCAAAGCATACAGGAAGTAAGGGTGGAAGCAGTATCAAGAGCAATATCTACAACAGTATTTGCAGCAGAGGTTGAATCAAGGAAAGCTGGAAAAGGAAATCAACAATTTAGTGATGAACGAATAAAGTGCAGCAGAATGCTATGGCAAAGTAATGAAAAACAAATTAGCTTGTAGCAGAAAAACTGAATTGGAGAAAGCCATAGCTGAATTATGGAACCTAATGCAAATGCCTAAGGAAAGCCACAACAAAATTAAGCAAGTAATCTACTGCGGAAACAATTTTAAAGTGAAGAACAGAGAAATTGAAGGCAGTGGAGCTCTACAGTACAATGTTTGGAAGCCTAGAAGATTGCAGCTGGAGGAAGGATGAAGATTGAAGATTCATGATCAGGAGATCGTGTTTTTATTTTACCTTGGGAGTCTGATGCAGGAATACTAGCTCTCATGGTCAAGTGTTAAATGTTAATCAGACCTTTAGGTCTAGACATCAGCCCAAGGAGGGGCCTTTGTATAAAAAGATCTCATGTATAAAGCATTTTATTTCTTAATAAGTATAGATAGAATCTATGCTTAGTGGTAGGTGTCAATGAGGTTTGAGATAATGTAACAGATCCCTAAAGAAAGGGAATGACTCGAGAGGTTAGTTGCAAGATTATAGTTAAGAGTGAGTGAGTCATAAGTGAGTGTTTTCAAAAAAATAGAAGTTGTGACCTGAATCTGGGTTCATGTGCAGATTTGTAGGGTTCAGTTAGATAGGAAGTTAGTGGAAGCTGAAGAGGCATTGTTTTGTAACTGAATTGGAGAGAGTCTCGAGAGATATATGAATAGAGGGACAGAGAGAAACGGGAGAGGGTGAGAGCTCTCAAGAAGACATGCACAGTCCTATTGTTAATGGAAAAATAAATTCACGATATTGGGTGTGAAATGATTCTTTACATTATGTATGTAGATGTTTAGATAATTCTAGGTGAATGATTGTAGTTATGTGTATAGCTACAGTGTGCGAATAAGCCCCAACAGAGGAGAACTGGGCAAAATCTTTGCATATGAGATTCCAGTCATTCAATGAACTTGGGTAGAACCTCAGGGTTCCAAGTTCTGTGAGAAGTTTTCTCAGACTTTGTGTACTTTTGGAGAACTTAGTAAGAGAGGTCTCTCAAAGGATGAGAAGGAAAAGGGTTCTACCAAGTGAGGATGCAAAGAGGAGTAGAAGGAGATTAGCGGTATAGGGAGTCTCTATGGGTTTTCTAAGAAATATATCGACATATAGAAAATGGTCCACTTTGGATAGATGAGAAGTAAGATTTGAAACCACGAGAAGGCAATGAGTGCTAGTCTGAGAACCTATAGTCGACTGAGCATTTCCAGAATCCCTAGATGATCCGTTGGATCTCAACTTTAGTGCATTAAAAGTTTTTAAAGAATGTGTTTATCAGTTTGCTTAATTCATGAAATAGCATTTAACAAAAATTGAATGCTTATAAATTGAAATGACAACAAACTGAAATAAAAGCAAGCTGAAACAGAAAGAGAATCAGAAAATGAGAATAGCAAAAGAGAGTCACATACAAAAGTTGTTAACGGATTTCACCCCCTTCACTGGGATACGTCTCCGGGTCCCTCTCCAATGGGTACCGATCCAATTAATATTTTAAAAATGGTACAAAATGGTTATGGAATCAACTTCAACAACTGTAAAACATAATGTTGTACAAAGCCTTCAAGACCTCCTCTTCTGCAAATTACAAAATGGACTTCAAAAGACAAAGAAGCAACTTAATAACAGAGTACAGTCGACTTTTGAATACAACAACATCTGGAAATTTACAACAAGACTCTCCTCTTCTCGTACTGGCTGAAACATCTGGTTATAAAGCTGTAGGTTGCACGTTCAAACCCGATCTTGGTGCATTTGTTCTATCCCTGCGAGATTATGATCACAACAGAATGATGCTCTGTGCTCTAAACAAGGCGAAACCTCCTGGAATCGTGACTAGAACCGTGCTGTAAAAGCGTTCAGTGGGAGGATAAGTAACGGGTTCGACTCACCCGCTTTACTCATTTTAGCATATAACATATATATTATGGTTATAATATAACCATATATTACTTGTTTTACCCGCCAAAGCTGTACACATCAAATGTTATAACCACTTTCCAAATTCCAACTATTCCATAGATGTTACCTATACCATATATGGTATTTCAAAACCCCGCGAGCTGTACATTATCTCTGCCAAATCTGAACTGGCCAAATCTGAGATATCCCACCAACTGTGCCAAATGTAATACCTGCCAGAGCGTTACACATATCATGTTATCCACTACCAAATGTGGCGATGGTTCTGTTTCCTGCTAAATGTTGCAACTCCCCAAACAATGGATAACTGTTATTCCCGCCAGATCTAAACCATGTTATAAATGGAACTCCATCAAATTTTATTAACAAATGTACCAAATGTTATATGGAACCATATTAGAACTCTACTATATATGTGATCCGCCAAATGGAAACTCCGCCAAAATGTTGACTAACCATTTGATGTGACATCAAACTGTGCACCCACTGAGCTAACCGCATGATGTTCCTCTTGACGTTGCAATGTACATACGTTGAACCATGCTATGACATTTGATGTTATATTATGGTTCCATTTGTTATATAATGTAATCCCTGTCCACCTTTCATACGGACTTTGGTTATAATACCATATATCATATCATATGATAGTCCCATGTGTGTGCACCATTTAGAATATTCATTGAATGGGGTTTATAACATATGCTAAGTTTAGTTTCAGGACATGTGGCAAGCACCTCATTACATTATGCACCGAACCATGGTATAAAGCTTAGCTTTGATATGTTTATGTAACTCGTAGCTAATAACCCAAAATACATTAACCCTCTTTTAAAATGTGGTAAAGTCTTAATGTTTACCAAACCTGGGCATTGCATTGCCATTCCACTTTTGCCATTGTACCATTTCCTCTTGATTTTGGATCAGTATAACTTTGAAGATGAATGACCCCCTGGATCATTCCTCCCCATTGGAGAGCTTTTGGACCTCCAAAAGCCTAGATCACCCCGCAGGTAAGTGAGGGTACAACTTCCTCACCTTTCCAATCTCCATACACCCTGCCTTGCTTAGAATCTGCATATTAATCTCCTTGTCCATGACCAAAGGAGGTTCATACCATTTAAAATTCTTTACATATACAACTGTATTCATTGGAGATAAGCTCAAACAGAAAGAATGTTTACACTTCTTTTCAAAGATCTCAAAATGATCATAAACAAAATTGAGCTTTTTACCTTTCAATCTTCCCTTGGTGATCTGCAACCAAACTTGCTTTTCAAACTCAAACGGATGATGATTTTCATGCCCGGCTTTGAAAATTACCCGACTCTTCTCCTGCTGTTCTTGTACTAACTGTTGCACTATTTTCTTTGCGTCATGATGTTCACCTCTCACATCTTTTGTGCCGAAAGAAAAGTCCACATGTGACTTCAACAGATAACAAAAACAAGCCTCAAAAGGAGATTTAATGCACTACATGTGCTGCAACTGTTCACCCCAAACCTTAGGATGTTCATCACAATAATTCTGAAGAAATTGAATGACTGTTCTACTTACTACCTATGTTTGCCCACTAACATGTGGATAATACATTGTGCTCCTTTCAAGATTAGTGTCCCTAAGACTCCATAAAACTGACCAAAATTGCCCCAATATTCGGAAGTGCTGAACATGTACAATAGTCATAGGAAGCCCAACATGAACCCCAATAAACTGAAAGCACAAACTAATTGGTAGTCCCCCATCAAAGTCCCTTACAACATCTTTACAAGGACGAGATAAAGCATGAATAGGTGTGTACAATCCTAACCCTTTATCAATAGTATTTCACATCACACAATTCCTTACATAATCATGAACAGTCTTTTGAATAACCATCCGATTCATGCCAAGATTTGGAAGAGGCATGCTTTGCTGCAACTGCACTTCATGTTGTACATCTCTGGTAAGTGATAGTCTTTCAGGTCCCTGTAACAAAGCACCATACTCGGGAACACTTTTGATTAATTCAATTCCATGTTCCAGATTACCACTTTCCAATGATTCACATTTAACCACCATTAATGCAAACTTCCTACTAGCATTCACTATCATTTTCATTTGACATGTAGTGACTAATGCTAGATTCGTTTTCATATGATGTGCACGAACAATGTATTCCACACCACCTTTAAAGAGATGATATTTGTTCTGCTCTCTATAAAAGACTGCTTTCCGGTCATACAAATATGGACTCCCAAGTACAATTCCACAAATGTCAAGTGGCACTACATCCAGTTCTACCTCATCCATAAACTTATCAGTGATTGCAAATTTCAAAACACATTTCTTTGTAACTTGCAATTGTGTATCATTAGTAACCCAACCAAGAGGACAGGGTTTTTCATGAGGACTAGTAACTATATTAAGTTTCTTAACCACTTCTTCTGATATCAAATTGACTTGAGAACCACTATCAAACAATGTGTCAACTTTTGTATGATTTGTAATGACACGAACATGAAACAATTCACTTCTTCTTTTATCACTTTGCATAGAAGTAGATAGAAGATTTGTACTTGTACTTGCACATGAATTAGAACTTGAAATTGCATTAATGGAAAGAGATATACCTTTATTTTTACCTTGGATCCCAATTGCTGTGATCTTAGTCTCATCACCTAAATCAGATCCCAAATCCTGAATCACTACTGCAGTAACTGCTTGATTATCTTTGTCTTCGTTTTTATTTCTTCCCATCCACTTTGGCTTTAATTCTAGATGAAGTTTCCAACACTTAGAAACATCATGCCCTTTCTGACAATGTGAGCATGTGGGTTTTTCACCCTCTTTCTTGATGGTAGCTGATTTCTTTCCCTTTTCTTTGCTTTTATCTTTAGTTTCAAATTTAGATGATTTCTTCATAAAAGTATCATTAGCATGCTTTCCCCTAGCTTCTAAATGTGTGGCTTGAACACATACATCATCCAAGTTACTGGGGTTAAACATCAACAAAGTATGTCTCAAATAAGAATGCATGCCACCAATACACTGAAGAAGAGTTTCTTGCGTATCCAATGCAACATTCAATGCAATAGCCCTTTTCCTGAATTCATGAGTATATTCTTGTATGCTTTGTCCTTTAGCTTGTCTAAAAGTTTTCCAGCTCATTATTAATTGCTGCATGTGACCTAAATGATAAAATTGCTTTCTTAATACTTCAATAAATTCATTCCAAACTGAAATTATTTTACCATGATTTCGAAGATCTTGCTGAATCTTTCTCTCCCACCAAGTAAGAGCCATCCCACTCATTCACAAAGTGGCCAACTGAATCCTGGAAGGGTCATCATTAATGCCCTGCACCCTCCAATATACTTCAAGCTGCTTGATCCAATTGTCTAACTTTTCAACATCTAAATCTCCATTATAAATTGGTAGTTCAAACTTTACATCCAATTTGAAATATGGCATATTAGAATTTGCATTATTTGAATGAGAAGTATGAGAAGAAGAGAAAGTTTTATTAGTTTCAGGAGGATCACCATCACCTCCTACTCCTTTTCCCTTTTCTTCCTTCTTCACTTCTGCATCTTTGGATGAAGCTCCTTCTTCCTTCTTCTTCCTTTCTGCTTGTTCATTGAGAAGAATTTCCATCATGGCTTTCATGCTGATAAAAGCCTCCAAAAACTCAGTTTCGGAAACAACAGGCTTTTCCCGTTCTGTATGTCCTTCTTCTTCCCCTCGTGGAGAAGTCATGGTTGTTCTCGAAAATGTCCTCCTCGAGCCAATCTCAGGTTCACCTTCTACCAGTTCTCCTTCACCAAGTTTCGACTTGGACCTGGTAAGCATTCACAAACTTTGCACAAGCAGTTAACCTGCTCTGATACCATAACATGATCTGTCGGATCTCAATTTTAGTGCATTAAAAGTTTTTAAAGAATGCATTTATCAGTTTGCTTAATTCATGAAATAGCATTTAACATAAATTGAATGGTTATAAATTGAAATGACAACAAACTGAAATAAAAGCAAGCTGAAACAGAAAGAGAATCAGAAAATGAGAACAACAAAAGAGAGTCACAAACATAAGTTGTTAACGGAGTTCACCCCCTTCACTGGGCTACGTCTCCGGGTCCCTCTCCAATGGGTACCGATCCAATTAATATTTTTAAAATGGTACAAAATGGTTCTGGAATCAACTTCAACAACTGTAAAACATAATGCTGTACAAAGCCTTCAAGACCTCCTCTTTTGGAAATTACAAAATGGACTTCAAAAGACAAAGAGCCACTTAATAACAGAGTACAGTTGACTTTTGAATACAACAGCATCTGGAAATTTACAGCAAGACTCTCCTCTTCTCATACTGGCTGAAACATCTGGTTATAAAGCTGCAGGTTGCATGTTCAAACCCGATCTTGGTGCATCTGTTCTATCCCTGCGAGATTCTGATCACAAAAGAATGATGCTCTGTGCTCTAAACAAGGCGAAACCTCCTGGAATCGTGACTAGAACCATGCTGTAAAAGCGTTCAGTGGGAGGATAAGTCACGGGTTCGACTCGCCCGCTTTACTCATTTTAGCATATAACATATATATTATGGTTATAATATAACCATATATTACTTGTTTTACGCCAAAGATGTACACATCAAATGTTATAACCACTTGCCAAATGCCAACTGTTCCATAGATGTTACATATACCATATATGGTATTTCAAAACCCCGCGAGCTGTACATTATCTCTACCAAATATGAACTGTGCCAAATCTGAGATATCCCACCAACTGTGCCAAATGTAATACCTGCCAGAGCGTTACACATATCATGTTATCCACTACCAAATGTGGCGATGGTTCTGTTTCCTGCTAAATGTTGCAACCCACTAAACAATGGATACCTGTTATTCCCGCCAGATCTAAACCATGTTATAAATGGAACTCCGCCAAATGTTATCAACAACTGTACCAAATGTTATATGGAACCATATTATAACTCCGCTATATATGTGATCCGCCAAATGGAAACTATGCCAAAACGTTGACTAACCATTTGATGTGACATCAAATTGCGCACCCAACGAGCTAACCGCATGATGTTTCGCTTGACGTTGCAATGTACATATGTTGAACCATGCTATGACATTTGATGTTATATTATGGTTCTATTTGTTATATAATGTAATCCCCGTCCACCTCTCATACGAACTTTGGTTATAATTCCATATATCATATCATATGATAGTCCCATGTGCGTGCACCGTTTAGAATATTCATTGAATGGGGTTTATAGCATATGCTAAGTCTAGTTTCGGGACATGTGGCAAGCACCTCATTACATTATGCATCGAACCATGGTATAAAGCTTAGCTTTGATATGTTTTTGTAACTCATAGCTAATAACCAAAAATACATTAACCCTCTTTTAAAATGTGGTAAAGTCTTAATGTTTACCAAACCTTAGCATTGCATTGCCATTCCACTTTTGCCATTGTACCATTTCCTCTTGATTTTGGATCAGTATAACTTTGAAGATGAATGACCCCCTGGATCACTAGAACTTGGAGGTAACCCTCAGAGAGAAGAAGAATGACATATGCACAGTTCAAAGGTGAAGGTAAAGCACCGGCACTAAGTTTTGGAAATGACAGACAAGGTATTATTGTCTTGGACGCAGAGTTCACTAAGTGTGAAACACAAGTCAAAGGCAGATATATGAAAGGCCAGGTCAATGTGACTGGGCATATTTGAATAGACGAGAATTAGTACTTGAATCATCTTCAAATCGATGAGAATGTCGTGTTAAAGCCAATGAAAATATGGTTGTAGGAACTCTGTCGTTTCTATTGTTAGGATGCAGAGTGTTTGAGTATGGTGCTCAAAAGCAACTAAATGAATTATAAACATAAATCGTGTGGTTGTTGTGTATTGGTATAATGATTCAACGTTGAAAATGGATGCTTCATGTGCGTTCTTGGATTGATCGAATGGTGGAAAGTGATGGAAGGATGGTCAAGAGGTTGAAAAGGAGTGCCAATGTTGATGTGGATGTTAAGACTGACGAATGCAAGAGTTGAGAGCCAAGGGATATGTGTTGAAGTCACATAGTGTGTGAAAGTGCAGAGGATAAGCACCTTTTCCATGTTGTTGTTGAGTTGAGAGTAATAGCCCTCGAGGCATAGGGGAGAGTCTTGTGGATGGTAACCAGGAGCTTTAGTGATGATGGCGCATGATTTGAAAAGAGGTCTTCATATAATGGGGAGTGTAGAGAGTTTAGGTGCTTGAAAGGTTAAGTATTAGGGCCAAGCCAACATTGGTGGAAGAGTGAGGGTTAGAGAAGGTCAATAGTGTCTTGTTTCTACTTGTTTAGAGGATTTGTAACCTAGAAGAGTGTACCAATAATCTAACATACTAGGAATGATCCTCATGTAAGGTAGGCTTTAGGGAGGAACCTGCCATCAATTGGTACCATAGCAGGAATGTTCTTGAGAAGGCTAGAAGATAGACAGGCAGTCTGTAGAGGAGATTTATGAGTTACGTAGCTTTGCATATAAGAGTAGAAGAGGCTTGTAGCCTAAACAATGAGGTCTCTGACATAGATATCCACTTTGGGAGGAGTGTATGCATGCAAAGGAAGGAGAAGGCAAAGTTTAGTCAAGAGATTGAAGTTGAACATAAGTGTGGGAGTGGCCATAGAAATTTGGCAGCAACAAGCTTTTGAAAGCTTGGGAATGGTCTTTGTTTTTAATATCATTTATATGCAGGTAACAATAATTAGTGAGGCATCTCAACAAGAAGTCATAGTCTTTGAAGACAACGATGAAGGAAATGGGTAAAGGCTTCTGAGTGGAAGTGAAGTGTGGCCAAGAACCTGGTATTTCAACTGATGGTGAAATACAAGAGGACAGTTGTGTTCTCAAGAGCAGATGAGTTGTGAGTGAAGCTCATAGAAGAGTGAAAGAAAACTCAAGCATATGACTATCAACAGTCATAGAAGAGGTTCAGAAGGCAGCCACAAAAGGAAGACAAAAGATGCCAAGGAAAATGGCATATGTAGAAGAATGAATGATGAAGAGTATGAGAGGGAGAAGGTTGAGATAGAGGTCTGTCTAGGAGTATTGATGGAGTTGTTATAGAAGGAGGAGAAAGACCAAAGATGTGGTTTCCTCATGAGAAGAAAGTTGAAGTGGCATAAGCTACAAAAGAGAAAAGAGCAACTGAGAAATGCTCAATGGGAGGATGAGATGCTCAAGGCAAGTCAGTATCTGGGAGAAGACTTGAATACTGAAACTTCAAGTGAGGCCAAGAGGTATCAGTGTTTTAAACCTGATATTTTGTGTATGTCTGCAGGTAAAATGAATGAAGGGGGACAATTTGTTGATGTTGTCATACAAAAGGAGGAAGTTAAACAGAATCTAAATTCTCTTTTGGAAGAAAATGAGACAATTGGGTCTCATGTACATGCACATACACAGTCGAGTGAAACTAATGGTTTCCAACCTATTGTGCAAGCTGAAAACAAGGAGGGATTGGCATATGATGATGACCAAGAACTGAAAGAGGAGGATAGCAAGCATTCATATGTTATGCTTGAGAAAGCTGAGGAGAAAGACAGTGAGGATTTTCTGAGTCCTATACAAGACTTGGAGCAACCAAAGAAAGATTTGATGATTGGACCATCAAATGAGACCATTGGGTCCTGTAGTTTTGAAATTGACAATTTAAGTGTGTTTGCAGGAGTTGCAGAAGGCAATCCATCTCTTTAAGTTGTCTTAAATTAAGTGGAAGATTGTCAAATAAATTATGATGAAAAGAGTCTTTGTGATGAAGACCAAGAAGAGTTATTGCAGCAAAATAAATTCATAAATTTCTTAGCTAATAAGGGCAACATCCCCGAGGAAGATGAGACAATCATGTCTCGTATGAAAGATCCTGTTGATGTTGGGAACATGGAACAATTGGTTTACTTAAATAGCCAAGAGAAGACCGTTGGAAAGACAATTGGGACTGTCATAGAAGTAGAAAATCAGAATTCTATTTTGACAGAGGCAGAGAAGAGTTGTGATGACCCTGAAAGGCAACATACTGATGAATGGTTTGAAGAGAATGAATGTTTGAAATACTGGCTGAAAGTATTTGATCAAGAAGAAGAATTTGTAGTTGATGATGGAGAAGAGTCTCATGTTGTAAAAGAGACAAGAACAAATAATGGTTCACAATTCTATGATGTGCTAACTAGTATGCAAGAAAGATTGATTCATTATGTTGTTGCAAATAGAAAATTGAAAGTCAAATTACTTTTTGAAAGTAAATTTGCAGGCAAAGAAAATGAGAAGGATATTGCAAAGGGAGATGATTATCAAAGCATGCAGGAAGTAAGGGTGGAAGCAGTATCAAGGGAAATATCTACAACAATATTTGCAACAGAGGTTGAAGCAAGGAAAGATGGAAAATGAAATAAACAATTTAGTGATGAACGGATAAAGTGCAACATATATTTTTGTTAAATCTCCACATATGAGAATATATTTTTATTAAATCTTCTATCCAAGATGAAAGAGTTTGCATACTCAAGTTGGAATCTTGTGGAGATGACTTCTTTTTTGAAAAAGGAAGAGATGACTCCCAGGTTGGGAGGGAGCATTGACGTATTGTTGATTGATGGATAGTCATTTTTCAGTTCGAAAAATAGTCCAGAATGAGCAGTTTATTTCCAGTTCGGAAAGTGGATTGAGATTTATGACGGACAAACATTTTCTAGTTCAGAAAATGGTCTAGATTGTTGATGTACCATAGACAATGACTTCCCAATGTGGTTAACATGGGAAGTGGTCTAGGGCAGTTTCTCTTCTTGAGGGTTACTCAAGAAGACTGGACCGCCTCACCAGGCAACGATTTCTCATTATGGTTAACATGAGGAATGGTCCGTTTTGGAGGTTGGTGCAGGACAATCATTTCCTCTTGTGGTTAACATGGGAAATGGTTCGGACAATCATTCCTTCGGGCGGATTCATTCTCTCCATGCTGCACTTTGTTTAGTGCCAGAATAATGGACCAGGGTGGGGAATGGTCCAGGTTTAGCAATCAGGGACAAACATTCCTTAGGGCAGACTCATTATCTCCAGGTTACACTTTTTTTAGTGTTGGAGGAATGGCCTAGGGTGGGGAATGGTCCAGGCTCAAACAAAAAAATCAGGACAATTATTCTTCCTTGCTTGGGAAGAATAGTCCAAATAGCTCATCATCGATGTCTTACCTTTTTGAGAGCAGATACTCTTCCGAGATCTCACAGATGTGAGTGAAAGAATGGATGAGATGATTCAGTTTATATCATAACATTGTTTCTGTGCAGGTTGATATCAGATGATTGTTATGAAGACTGTATGTCTCTAGACAATATACTATTGTGGTGGATGTGTTCCATTGTTTGATCAAGTACCTGTGTGCTACTTGGTGTGGTAGTGTATCACTGGATTGTAGTTGTGTACTACTATGGATAGACACAGTTGTGTTCTATTGAATGATATTGTTCCAATTTCCTTGAAGGCTATCAAAAGTGTTGAAAATGATTATCAACTAGATGGATTATCAATGAACAGAGATTTCCCAGACAGAAAATGGTTCAGAACATTTATTCTTCTAGATTAGAAGAATGGCTCCTGTGTCACTCTGTGGAGTGAGCATCATGTCCGATTACTCAATATAGAGTATGATTTCAAGAGATGATGTAGCTGATGACACTGATGGTGATGATGGTGCTCATGATCTGGTCATGAGATAGGCTATACAACTATGTTGATGCTATCGGGTGAATGGTATGTTTGTGCTCAAGAACATTACCTGTAATACCTCCCTAGCTAAGAGGGAGTGTTGATCTTGTGGTAGCTGCGGAAGGTATTTACCTCCACGTGTAAACCTGACGAGAATAGAATATTCTGGGAAGAAAGAAGAAACACTAATGAGTTGGCTAATAACCCTAGAAGACATGTCAGCTCAAGAAGATAACCTGTATTAGGTTATTATCCTCCAAGAGAAGAAGTCAGACAGAATAAATAATATATACTAAACATACAGGTACCCAAAATGAGAAGTCGGCCCAGGCAGCTAGCTAGAATTACTATAAATATAGGAGGCCAGTCTTCATTTTGGCAGGCAGTCTCAGAATTGCAGAGCAACACTTGTGCACACTGCACTGCCTTTTTTTGTGCCCAGGTTTGGAGGAGAGTTTCCATTGCAGCTAGTAGATCACGTTTGGCTTGGACTATCTCTTGGTTAGGGTTTGGACTATCTGATAAGAATTTGTTGGTGCGCTATCCTTGGGGAAAGGAGTGATACCCTTTGTTTGGCTATCTAGCCTAGGGTTTGCTTCTGGAGCAATTCTCTGTCAAGGTTAAGGTGCTCGGAGGGTGGCTTCGGCCTATGGTTGGGTGACAATAGCAATATTGTCAATGGTAAAACGAGCACATCCATTATATTCTAACAGAGGGTACTAGAAGTTGTTAGTAGATAAAAATCATGGGTATGTATCAAAGGTATTTCAAATCATTTGCGTATTTTTCTATAGATGGAAATGGTGAATCAAAGATCCACTATACCTTTTAAATTTATTCACAATTGGCTAAATGAGGAAGATTTTAGAAATTTGATCACTGGTAATTGAAAAAGTTACGAAGATTTGAGTGGGGTGTTAGCGATGCGACAATTCCAAAAATAATTGATTCATATAAAAAGGCCGGGAACAGATTGGTTTCGAGAGAGATCCAAAGTCAACCAAAAATATTTAAAGGAAGTTAAAAGCACTTTGTAGGATTTGTTTGAGCATAATTCCAGTGGGGTTTTGTTGGATGAGGAGGTAGTGAGGTTGAGAGACTATGAAAGCAAGAAGAAACATCTCTTATAATTGGAGGAATTTGAATGGTGACTCAAAAGCCGAGCCATTTGGCTAGCCGAGGGAGACAACAATACAATTTTTTCCCACAAGTTGTTTCACACATAGAAACAATTTCAACACTATTTGCGAGATGGAGAGTTTGGATGGGAATAGAGCTACCTCATTTAGTGATTTGGCCTTGGCTAGTAAGTGACAATTTCACTCTTTGCTTATGGAAAATGATGAAAATAATATAGGTGAAATAATGCGGGTGTTAAGACTGTTTCCAAGGTTTTTCATTGATGAAATGAATACTATCATGGAGGTTGAGGTTATTGGAGAAGAACTGGAGTATGTATTGGGGGCTTTCAAGAAGGAAAAAAGTCTAGGTCTCGATGGCTCGATGGTGGAATTCTATCATGTGTTTTATGAATTTTTGGAGAAGGATCTCCTTCGTTTAATTAGGGAATCAAGAAGGTCAGGAAATATCTTGAATGTTGTGAATGCTTTGTTCATAGACTTCAC
>JZKD02S2233548.1:186223-205456 GCA_000966675.3 Picea glauca
AGATATAAGACCTGCAAATGTTTTAAATTTCAATATCATATGCTTCATTAAGAGTTTTTCTTGATTATTTTCTTCTCCTGTCAACAAAGTGAGATTCCTCTTTAATTGATGCCTCGCCCTGTTTGGCGGCTTTATGTTTTCTTTTCACTTCATGCATATCCTTTTTTTCTTTAAAATTTAACTCAGATACCAAAAATGGCCTTTGGTTTCGTCACACTATTAATTCAAGTTTTTTGGAGTTCTTTTTACATGTTTTGAAGCATAAATAACAAACTCCTAATGAAAACACAAGATTTTACCCTTTCTATCCTTTCCACTCATGACTGTCCCAGTCACAAGACAACCTAATATCGAACCCAGACTATCAGATCAAACGAGCATTGCTTTGAATTTATTTAACACCATCTTACAGACAACAAACAACCGGGTTGAGTTAGAACGTTCGTGGGTAGTAATTGAAAGAGACATTAGTATCCAGGAAAACTGGGATGCTAGATAGAGACAGTTACAGAATCAGCCCTAACCCTTTCTTGAAATCTACCTTTATATCCTTAGCCCTCTTTTTCTTTTCAGATGCCTTGATGGTGTACTTTAGAGCCTTAAAGTACAAACTTGGGAACAACAGAACCAATGCCTTGAGAATGGTAAAATTCAATGAATAACAATCCACTTCGAGGATGGAACCTCCTTTTACAATATCTCAATTAAGACGACAAGATATAATGAGATGAGATGATCTTAAGACTGGGTCTCCTAAGCATATATACATAGGAGACAAAGGGAACAATTATAATGAAACAATACAGTCAAGGGTTCTAGCCTAAGTACACATATAACTCTATAATTGTAATAATTCAATATCTAGGACTTAATAAGGAGTTTTATACTTAACATGGGGCTTTGTCCAGGGTTTAACAAGGTTGCAGAGGGATATTGGTCTAAAGTCCTGAAAAGTAGAGGGATCATTCTTTTTTGGTTTGAAGTCTATGAACAAAGCATTCACAACATTCAAGATATTTCCTGACCTTCTTGATTCCCTAATTAAACAAAGGAGATCCTTCTCCAAAAATTCATAAAACCCATGATAGAATTCCACCATCAAGCCATCTAGACCTGGACTTTTTTCCTTCTTGAAAGCCCGTGATACATATTCCAGTTCTTCTCCAATAACCTCAGCCTCCATGATAGTATTCATTTCATCATTGAAAAACCTTGGAAACATTCTTAACACACACATTATTTCACCTATATTATTTTCATCAATTTCCATAAACAAAGAGTGAAATTGTCACTTACTAGCCAAGGCTAAATCACTAAATGAGGTATCTCTATTCCCATCCAAACTCTCCATCTCGCAAATAGTGTTGAAATTGTTTATGTGTGCAAACAAACTTGTGGGAAAAAATTGTATTGTTGTCTCCCTCAGCTAGCCAAATGGCTCGGCTTTTGAGTCACCATTCAAATTCCTCTAATTCTAAGAGATGTTTCTTCTTGATTTCATAGTTTCTCAACCTCACTACCTCCTCATCCAACAAAATCCCACTGGAATTCTGCTCAAACAGATCCTGCAAAGTGCTTTTAACTTCCTTTAAATCTTTTTGGTTGACTTTGGATCTCTCTCGAAACCAATCCGTTGTTGGCCTTTTTATATGAACCAAAAAATTTTGGAATTATCGCATGGCTGACACCCCACTTAAATCTTTGTAACTTTTTCAATTACTAGTGACCAAATTTCTAAAATCTTCCTCATTTAGCCAATTGTGATTAAATTTAAAAGGTATAGTGGATCTGTGATTCACCATTTCCATCTATAGAAAAATACGCAAATGATTTGAAATACCTTTGATACATATCCATGATTTTCATCTACTCACAATTTCTAGTACCCTCTCTACCACCAATAAGTGATCCAACCTTTTTTAGATTCCACCCCCTACCTCTCCTCAAATTTCTCCAAGTAGGTACTACTTTATGGGGTTCAACATCCACCAGTTTTAAATCCTCAAAAAGGTTAGTGGAATAATCTCCCAATGGATTTGGCTGTGCGACCTCACCTCAATACTATTGAGTGTTCTCAAGTTCAAGTCGCCACCCATGAGCACATTTCCCCCTAACAAAATCTCACTATCTTTTAGATTGTCCCAAATGTGGATTATGTCACTGTAAGGTGCATACAAGATCACAATCCCGAACTCTTGATCTCAAACTTTTTCCCTTCCTTCCAGGACAATACTCCAATCAAGGCACATAATATTGATGATGTCAAAACTATCATTCCATCTAGACACTAGACACCTGGACAAACCATGTGCATCGATTGAGCATAAATTTTGATCTTTCAACAAAGAAGATATAAATTCAATAGCTTTTGTCCCAATGCACATTGGTTCTTGAAATAATATGATATTCGAGTTATAGACTGTAAACATTCTTTTGAGGGCTAGCCTTTTGAGGCCACCTGCTAACCCTCTTACATTGAAGGACAAAATGATCATGATGGAACATACTTCTGGGGATTTTCTGCTCCAAGGACCCCTTTAATGGTTTTTTGTTTTCCCTCCCTTGTATCAATCGAGGACTTCAACTTGGCATTTGACATAAAATGCTTCCTCCCAATTGAGCCAAGTTTCGAGACTACCTCAGCTAGACCCCCCTTAACCCCGCCACCCTCGTATTCTAGTTTGATTTTTATCGGTCACGACTTGGAGGAGAGAAAAGGTAAAGCTTATGATGCCAAGAAAGGTTATGAAAACTCCCCCACAATTGTAGAACAACCCCCCTTTGACTTTGAAGCGTCATCCTAGTCACCAAAAAAAAACCGATGTTTTGTCTTAGCTCCCTTAATATACTAAAATAGGTAGAATGAATTTTAGCTTAGGATTATTTCGCGTAAATCACAACAAGATCACTAATTACAAAGAAAAAAACTCATAACTAAATGATAACGTTCAATATCTCCAGTTATCAACTTTTTAAGACATAATTTATTTGTGCTTTCGATGCAAATACAAAGTATCATTCACTTCAAAAGTTAATGCATTTCCCTTATTATCAAACATTTTTTATTTCATTTTGTGACTTAAGAGGGATCAAAATTTGACAATGTTGACTAAACACCTTAAATCGGATTCTTGTAAGTTTCCAATAAGGTTACAGAGACCCACATTGATAGCACACACTTCACGAAAAATATTTTGATTTTTTACTTGCTTACTCACTTTGATTTTGATTTTGTACAATGTTACTATTTTTGTTGATTGTAAAATTCTTTGTCAGAGGGTTTTATTTTTTATTTGCCACACTTGTGCAGATGAAATTTACCTCTCGAAGTGTAAAAATTTGTAATTAAAAACAAATCACAATTTTCCACTTACGAGAATGAATTCAAAAAATAAATCACTCCACTCTCTTACACCCACAATTTGTTTATATTACACATATGCATACTTGTTTGTTTTAATATATAAATAGTAACATTGAATGTTTGTGATGAAAATATGGAATATGATTTACTTTGGAAGTTGATGTGTTACCTTCATCATCAAACCACTTTTATTTCAATTCAAAGACAGTCATTTCAATTCGGGACTTAAAAATCAGTGTCAATTCCACTTTCGCTTCAGTTTCATTTTTGTTGGTCCCTTGTACCAACTTCAATTTTGCAATTATTGATTCAAAAATCTAGATTATCTTTCACTTTTCATTATAGAATATACTTTAGCTTCCACAATATGTGTTATTACTTTCATTAGTTTCAATTTTTAATATTTAATTTTAGTAAGTAGAAACTAAATGTCACAAGAATTCTCATATAGGAAAGTTCTTCAAAAACAAATCTAGCAGATCCTTAGAGACACTTGAGTGGGTTATTTTAGATTCTAGTCAATAGAAAGAGGGAGTAAGAGAACCAAATATATAATTTGGATTAAAGAGACTAAATGCCCTTTTAGGGTTGCATTCTTGTCCTCTTCTTTGTTGAATATGCAAGTGTTCTTCTCTCCTCTAGTTGTATCTAGTTTTCATTTCTAGAATTCATATGTTTCATACATTAATCACATAGATGATGAAATAATATAGTTTCACTCGATCAAGAGGATATTTATTATCAATGATCACCCTTGGTGTTTTCTTAAAGCAACTAAAAATCTATTAAAATTTGCATAGAAAATAAATAACCCAGAAATATATTAATAAATGACGCCATTATACCTCAACTCTTGCATTCAATAAAAAAATTTCGTCCTAAAAACCTCTAACTTTCAATCTTTGGACATGCCTATTTGCCACCTAATATTCATCTTCATGGTGAGAACTTTACCACTATGGCACATTCCGGGGTGTCTACTAGTGCTTACTTTTGGACATATTTGTTTGAGAACACCTTTTTCGGTGATGCATGAGCATCTATATAAATGTGTAGTTGAAGAAATACAAAACACAACTAATGAGGTGAGTGCAAGGAATGAGAAGCAGGTTAGGAGGTACAAACAACAAGCACAAAACAATATGCACATGGGAAGACAGATTATTGTGCACATAGAGGAAGATGGAAAATCAGGTGTAGCAAGTCGAAAGAGCGTTGTTGTGGCAATGATGTCGAGCTAAGAAACAATGAATAAGAAAATTTGAAGTCAACGAAATCCCAAAGGTCGAGGGTAAGGATAATAAATTGGTACAACATGTAGGATTTCAAGTTGGCTCCAAGGGAGAGCATGTTATCTTTGTGAGAAAACAAATGGGATATGTAAAGGAAGAGAAGAGAAGTCCTCAAGAAGAAAACTTAAAGAGAGAGAAGTTGAACCTCCAAGAGATGACAAAATTATGTGCAAGAGGCATTACCAAATAGAATAAGGAACTGAAAGGTTTCATGGAGGATGGAGAAGATTGATTGTTGTGAGAAGATAAATGAAACTTGAGTGATTGGATACTAGAGGAAGAGGAATAAAAAGGAAGAAGAATATTTTTGGAAGCTATGAAACAACGAGGTGAGAGAAGAAGTTCAAGATTTCAAACAAAGTGAATAGGAGAAACACATGAAGGGTGCAATATCTACATAAGGAAATGGGTGATAGGGAGGAAGATGAAAGGACTCAAAAGACTATGATATATCTATGCATACCTATGTATGCAATCTATTAATATAAATAACGAAAATGAGTAGACCCCATTCAAAATTTTGTTGTATTTCATGTTTTGTCTTGTGCAAATTATATGTGTGCTCATTTCTTTGATGCAATCATTTGTGCAGTATGAGTATGGGTCTGCAATGCTTGATTTGGGGACCAGTGTCTTCTTCGTGATGGGAATTGGATCAGATTCCCATTTATTTAAGGGAACCAAATAGATCAATCCAACTCTAAGTAGTTTCTCTACCTCATCCTTGATTTGCCACCTGATTTAATGTAGTCTTTCCAACAGAACCAATCACACCATCGCCATGAGGTCCTTGCATCGGCTTTGCATGATTAGTATCCGAGTGAGGAGCATTTGGAATGATCTCATAAATCATCTGAGACTAGGAATAAATCAAATCCAATTGTTGGGCCTTAAGGATTACTTGTTCTCCCGTGACTGCGCCTGACAAGTCTACAACTTTGGCAATACTAGGCAATTAATATTTCACAAATTCATTACCTCCAACCTTGATACCCTAGATGGATTTGATCCTTTTAGCTTATAAGATAGACCTACCCATCCTCTCAATCTCAGAATGAAAACCTTGTACAGACCAATCAAAGACCATTTCCTTGGGTTATGTGGGGATCTCGATCTTAGAGTCCGAGCAAAGTCTTCGATCTGATTTGTGAAAATGGGTTTTTGTGCCAGTGTTTTCCTCCACAAGATCGCCACCTGTAGTGGCTTGACTTGTGACATTATTGCGAGAAAAACAAAAAAATGCAACGAAAAATAGGTGAACGCTACCTAAAAATATAGATGAAAGAAATCCTAAAGATAAGAAGTTAACGATCGATGCATGAACGAAATGCACGAACAGAAAGACATGCATGAACGAAATAAATCGTAGGGAGTTGGTCGGAGGTACGAGAGTCCGAGTAATGGCTTGGCTTGTGACATTATTTCAATAAAACACATACTAGGAGGAAAAACAAAAAATTGCAACGAAAAATAGGTGAACGCTACCTAAAAATATAGATGAAAGAAATCGTAAAGATAGGAAGTTAACGATCGATGGATGAAAGAAATGCACGAAACGAAAGACATGCATGAACGAAATCAATCGTAGGGAGTTAATTGGTCGATAAAAGTTGGTCGGGGGTACGAGACAGAGCTAGAGAAGGAGAGTTGAATGAGCTTTTGGCGATCAAGCGGGAAGAAGCAGAAAGAGATATCAGATTAGATTTGACAGTCTCAGATTTGATTGTGTTTGTCTTTCGCTGGAAGCCGTGGATATGGACACGGACATGGAAGCCATGGATATGGACACGGACATGGAAATCGTCTCACAAAAACCCAAACTCATACTCCTACACCCAGAGATATGGAGAAGACATCGACAGATTAGTTTTGATTGTGTTTGTCCTTCGCTGGAAGCCATGGATATGGACACGGACATGGAAGCCGTGTCAGAATACTCCATGGATTTATGCTCCAGGCCTGGAATACTCTCAGCTCAACAGAGCTATATTTAGATGGCCCTCCGGAACAAGTTCATGCCCTGGCTGTCGCTGATCAAATGCTTTTTGCTGGAACACAAGTAAGTCTCATGCCTTGCTTTCTATAATCATCTCTGTCACGTGTAAAATCTATGCTTCTATTGCATTTTAAAGCCCTGCTGATTTTTTTGAATTTCCATTCCACAGGATGGCACAGTTTTGGCATGGAAGTTTAACTCTGCAGCCAATACCTTTGAATGTGCAGCTTCCCTCGCAGGGCACATGCTGCCTGTTGTCTCATTAGTCTCAGGGGCAGACAGACTTTACTCTGCTTCCATGGACCACACAATAAGGGTAAGTTTATTTGCTTCTTGTCTACTTTTTTTATTTGTTTACGCAGTAAGATAAAAAAAATTCCTTCAACTGGTTTGGCTTAGAAATAATAGAACTATGAATAAACATTGTTTTCTTTTCCAGCTTTGATGCTTTTCACGCACCTGCAAATCTAAAAAATGAAGTATGTCTCCGATTTCAGATGATTGTTTATTTGACTGTGTAAACAAATTCACAGGTTTGGGACCTATGAACTTTTCAATGTATACAGACCCTGATGGATCACAGATCAGATGTAATGTCTCTTCTCTGTTGGGACCAGTTTCTCTTGTCGTCCTCTTTAGACAACACAATGAAGGCGAGGAAGGTTTCATGATATACTTGTGTCATATTGGAAATAAAAGGGTGCATAAACCTCATTGTAGTTTTGACGTCATTAAATGCAGGTCTGGGCTGCTACACCAAGTGGAACCCTTGAAGTGACTTACACTCACAATGAAGAACACGTATGTTATCTACATTCTCATTGTCTATAGCGACTGCATTTATCTTCTAATTGGTTTTTCTCCCATGCAAGGGCATGTTTATTGAGCTGCAGTCCAATACTATCTCTTTTTAAATTTGTCCTTTGTTTATGATTTATCTATCAAGCTACATTGCAGTGTGCTTATAAGGTAGCGTTAGGATCTGAAATCAGAGACGGGTAACCAGTCCACGAGGTCGGTGTGGCCTCTTTATTTTTTTTTCAAACCCAAAGTTATTAATTATTTTTATTATAAAGGTTCTAGTATACTGCAACTCCTCAATTTTATAATTTATCAGTCTTGGCAGTTCACTGACCTTAAGGCAATACCTTAGTGCACCAGAAACTAGATACCACAAGAAAGTCTTTCACTGGTTCCTTTTCGGATTTCTTGATTTCTTCTTCCAAACCTAAACAACCAATTTGGGAGCATACAACTTGCATTTTTTCTCCTATTCAAAGTTTTCCAATTTGGAGCCATCTTGTGTTAGCAGATCTCCCCTCTTCATCCTTGGATATGCCCAGATACGTGATGGCAGGCTCCTCCCTAAAGCCTGCCTTACATGAGGATCATTCCTAGTATGCTAGATTATTGGCACACTCTTCTAGGTTACAAAACCTCTAACCAAGTAGAAAGAAGACACTATTGACCTTCTCTAACCCTCACTCTTCCACCAATGTTGGCTCAGCCCTAATACTTAACCTTTCAAGCACCTAAACTTTCGACAATCCCCATTATATGAAGACCTCTTTTCAAATCATGTGCTATCATCACTTAAGCGCCTGGTTACCATCCACAAGACTCTCCCCTATGCCTCGAGGGCTATCACTCTCAACTCAACAACAACATGGAAAATGTGCTTATCCTCAGTGCTTTCACACACTATGTGACTTCAACACATATCCCTTGGCTCTCAACTCTTGCATTCGTTAGTCTTAACTTCCACATCATCCTTGGCAGTCCTTGTCAACCTCTTGACCATCCTTCCATCGCTTTCCACCATTCGATCAATCCAGGAACACACAGGAAGTGTCCATTTTCAACGTTGAATCATTATAACAATAAACAACAACCACACGATTTTTGTTTATAATTTATTCAGTTGCTTCTGCGCACCATACTCAAACACTCTGCATCCTAACAATAGAAACGGTAGAGTTCCTACAGCCATATTTTCATTGGCTTTAACACGACATTCTCATCGATTCGAAGATCATCGTTCGATTCAAGTACTAATTCTTGTCTATTCAAATATGCCCAGTCACATTGACTTGTCCTTTTATATATTTTCCTGTGACTTGTGTTTCACACTTAGTGAACTCTGCGTCCAACACAATAATACCTTGTTCATCGTTTCCAAAAATTAGAGCCGGTGCTTTACCTTCACCTTTGAACTATACATAGGTCATTCTTCTTCTCTCCGAGGGTTACCTCCAAGTTCTAGGGCTTCTGGAAACGCTCATTCGACTATAGGTTCCTGGACCAGCACTCATTGCCTTCTCGCGGTTTCAAATCTTACTTCTTGTCTATCCAAAGTGGACCTTTTTCTGTATGTCGATCTATTTCTTAGTCAACCCACAGAGACTCCCTATACCACTAATCTCCTTCTACTCCTCTTTGCATCCTCACTTGTTAGAACCCTTTTCCTTCTCGTCCTTCGAGAGACCTCTCTTACCGAGTTCTCCAAAAGTACACCAAGTCTGAGAAAACTTCTCACAAAACTTGGAACCCTGAGGTTCTACCAAAGTTCATTTAATGAATGGAATCTCATATGCAGAGATTCTGCCAAGTCCTCCTCTGTCAAGGCTTATTTGCACACTGTAGCTATACACATAACTACAATCATTCACCTAGAATTATCTAAACATTTACATACAGAATGTAAAGAATCATTTCACATCCAATATCATGAATTTCTTTTTCAATTAACAATAGGACTGAACATGTCCTCTCGAGAGCTCTCACCCTCTCTGGTTTCTCTCTGTCCCTCTATTCATATATCTCTCGATACTCTCTCCAATTTAGTTACAAAACAGTGCCTCTTCAGCTTCCACTAAATTCCTATCTAACTGAACCCTACAAATCTGCACACAAACCCAGATTCAGGTCACAACTTCTATTTTTTTTAAAACACTCAGTTATGACTCACTCACTCTTAACTATAATCTTGCAACTAACCTATCGAGTCATTCCCTTTCTTTAGGCATCTGTTACATTAACTCAAACCTCATTGACACCTACCACTAAGGATATATTCTATCTATACTTATTAAGAAACAAAATTCTTTATACATGAGATCTTTTTTTACAAAGGCCCCTCCTTGGGCTGATGTCTAGACCTAAAGGTTTGATTAACATTTAACACTTGACCATCAGAGCTAGTGATCCTGCATCAGACTCCCAAGGTAAAATAAGAACATGATCTTCTGATCATGAATCTTCAATCTTCATCCTTCCTCCAGCTGCAATCTTCTAGGCTTCCAAACTTTGTACTGTAGAGCTCCACTACCTTCACTTTCTCTGTTCTTCACTTTACAATCATTTCTGCAGCATATTACTTGCTTAATTTTGTTGTAGCTTTCCTTAGGCATTTGCATTAGGTTCCATAATTCAGCTATGGCTTTCTCGAATTCAGTTTTCTGCTGCAAGCTAATCTTATCTTCATTACTTTGCCATAGCATTCTGCTGCACTTTATCCGTTCATCACTAAATTGTTGATTTCCTTTTCCAGTTTTCCTTGCTTCAACCTCTGCTGCAAATAATGTTGTAGATATTGCTCTTGATATTGCTTCCACCCTTACTTCCTATATGCTTTGATAATCATCTCCCTCTGCAATATCCTTCTCATTTTCTCTTCCTGCAAATTTACTTTCAAAAAGTAATTTGTCTTTCGATTTTCTATTTGCAGTAACATAATCAATCAATCTTTCCTGCATACTAATTATGACATCATAGAATTGTGAACCATTATCTACTCTTGTCTCTCTTACAACATGAGACATTTCTCCTTCATCAACTACAACTTATTCTTCTTGCTCAAATACTTTCAGCCAGTATTTCAAACATTCATTCTCTTCAAACCATTCATCAGTATGTTGCCTTTCAAGGTCAGCACAACTCTTCTCTGCCTTTGTCAAAATAGAATTCTGATTTTCTACTTCTATGGCAGTCCCAAATGTCTTTTCAACGGTCTTCTCTTGGCTATTTAAGTAAACCAATTGTTCCATGTTCCCAACATCAACATGTTCTTTCATACGAGACATGATTGTCTCATCTTCCTCAGGGGTGTTGCCCTTATTAAGTAAGAAATCTATGAATTTCTTTTGCTGCAACAACTCCTCTTGGTCTTCATCAGAAAGACTCTCTTCATCATACTTTATTTGACAATCTTCCACTTCATTTAAGACAACTCCAAGAGATGGATTTCCTTCTGCAACTCCTGCAGACACACTTAAATTGTCAATTTCAAAACTACAAGACCCAATGGTCTCATTTGATGGTCAAATCATCAAATCTTTCTTTGGCTACTCCAAGTCTTGTATAGGACTCAGAAAATCCTCACTGTCTTTCTCCTCAGCTTTCTCAAGCATAACATATGAATGCTTGTTATTCTCCTCTTTCAGTTCTTGGTCATCATCATATGCCAAGCCCTCCTTGTTTTCATCTTTCACAATAGGTTGGAAACCATTAGTTTCACTCGACTGTGTATGTGCATGTACATGAGACCCAACTGTCCCATTTTCTTCCAAAACAGAATTCAGANCATGGACCACACAATAAGGGTAAGTTTATTTGCTTCTTGTCTACTTTTTTTATTTGTTTACGCAGTAAGATAAAAAAAATTCCTTCAACTGGTTTGGCTTAGAAATAATAGAACTGTGAATAAACATTGTTTTCTTTTCCAGCTTTGATGCTTTTCACGCACCTGCAATTCTAGAAAATGAAGTATGTCTCCTATTTCAGATGATTTTCTATTTGACTGTGTAAACAAATTCACAGGTTTGGGACCTATGAACTTTTCAATGTATACAGACCCTGACGGATCACAGATCAGATGTAATGTCTCTTCTCTGTTGGGACCAGTGTCTCTTGTCATCCTCTTTAGACAACACAATGAAGGTGAGGAAGGTTTCCTGATATACTTGTGTCATTTTGGAAATAAAAAGGTGCACAAACCTCATTGTAGTTTTGACGTCATTAAATGCAGGTCTGGGCTGCTACACCAAGTGGAGCCCTTGAAGTGACTTACACTCACAATGAAGAACACATATGTTATCTACATCCTCACTGTCTATAGCGACTGCATTTATCTTCTAATTGGTTTTTCTCCCATGCAAGGGCATGTTTATTGAGCTACAGTCCAATACTATCTCTTTTTAAATTTGTCCTTTGTTTATGATTTATCTATCAAGCTACATTGCAGTGTGCTTCTAAGGTAGCGTTAGGATCTGAAATCAGAGACGGGTAACCAGTCCACGAGGTCGGTGTGGTCTCTTTATTTATTTTTCAAACCCAGAGTTATTAATTAGTTTTATTATAAAGGTTCTAGTTTACTGCAACTCTTCAGTTTTATAATTTATCAGTCTTGGCAGTTCACTGACCTTAAGGCAACACTTTTGTGCATCAGAAACTAGATACCACAAGAAAGTCTTTCACTGGTTCCTTTTCGGATTTCTTGATTTCTTCTTCCAAACCTAAACAACCAAGTTGGGAGTGTACAACTTGCATTTTGTCTCCTATTCAAAGTTTTCCAATGTGGAGCCATCTTGTGTTAGCAGATCTCCCCTCCTCATCCTTGGATATGCCCAGACATGCAATGGCAGGCTCCTCCCTAAAGCCTGCCTTACATGAGGATCATTCCTAGTATGCTAGATTATTGGCACACTCTTCTAGGTTACAAAACCTCTAACCAAGTAGAAAGAAGACACTATTGACCTTCTCTAACCCTCACTCTTCCACCAATGTTGGCTCAGTCCTAATACTTAACCTTTCAAGCACCTAAACTTTCGACAATCCCCATTATATGAAGACCTCTTTTCAAATCATGAGCTATCATCACTTAAGTGCCTGGTTACCATCCACAAGACTCTCCCCTATGCCTCAAGGGCTATCACTCTCAACTCAACAACAACATGGAAAAGGTGCTTATCCTCAGCGCTTTCACACACTATGTGACTTCAACACATATCCCTTGGCTCTCAACTCTTGCATTCGTCAGTCTTAACTTCCACATCATCCTTGGCAATCCTTGTCAACCTCTTGACCATCCTTCCATCGCTTTCCACCATTCGATCAATTCAGGAACACACAGGAAGTGTCCATTTTCAATGTTGAATCATTATACCAATAAACAACAACCACACAATTTCTGCTTATAATTCATTCAGTTGCTTCTGTGCACCATACTCAAACACTTTGCATCCTAACAATAGAAACGGTAGAGTTCCTGTAGCCATATTTTCATTGGCTTTAACACGACATTCTCATCGATTCGAAGATCATCGTTCGATTCAAGTACTAATTCTCATCTATTCAAATATGCCCAGTCACATTGACTTGTCCTTTTATATATCTGCCTATGACTTGCATTTCACACTTAGTGAACTCTGCGTCCAACACAATAATACCTTGTTCGCTGTTTCCAAAACTTAGAGCCGGTGCTTTACCTTCACCTTTGAACTATACATAGGTCATTCTTCTTCTCTTCGATGGTTACCTCCAAGTTCTAGGGCTTCTGGAAACGCTCAATCGACTATAGGTTCTTGGACTAGCACTCATTGCCTTCTCGCGGTTTCAAATCTTACTTCTCGTCTATCCAAAGTGGACCTTTTTCTGTATGTCGATCTATTTCTTAGTCAACCCACAGAGACTCCCTATACCACTAATCTCCTTCTACTCCTCTTTGCATCCTCACTTGTTAGAACCCTTTTCCTTCTTGTCCTTCGAGAGACCTCTCTTACCGAGTTCTCCAAAAGTACACAAAGTCTGAGAAAACTTCTCACAGAACTTGGAACCCTGAGGTTCTACCCAAGTTCATTTAATGACTGGAATCTCATATGCAGAGATTCTGCCAAGTCCTCTGTCAGGGCTTATTTGCACACTGTAGCTATACACATAACTACAATCATTCACCTAGAATTATCTAAACATTTACATACAGAATGTAAAGAATCATTTGACACCCAATATCGTGAATTTCTTTTTCCATTAACAATAGGACTGTACATGTCCTCTAGAGAGCTCTCACCCTCTCTGGTTTCTCTCTGTCCCTCTATTCATATATCTCTCGATACTCTCTCCAATTCAGTTACAAAACAGTGCCCCTTCAGCTTCCACTAACTTCCTATCTAACTGAACCCTACAAAACTGCACACGAACCCAGATTCAGGTCACAACTTCTATTTTTTTGAAAACACTCAGCTATGACTCACTCACTCTTAACTATAATCTTGCAACTAACCTCTCAAGTCATTCCCTTTCTTTAGGGATCTGTTACATTAACTCAAACCTCATTGACACCTACCACTAAGTATATATTCTATCTATACTTATTAAGAAACAAAATGCTTTATACATGAGATCTTTTTTTACAAAGGCCCCTCCTTGGGCTGATGTCTAGACCTAAAGGTTTGATTAACATTTAACACTTGACCATCAGAGCTAGTGCTCCTGCATCAGACTCCCAAGGTAAAAGAAGAACATGATCTTCTGATCATGAATCTTCAATCTTCATCCTTCGTCCAGCTGCAATCTTCTAGGCTTCCAAACTTTGTACTGTAGAGCTCCATTGCCTTCACTTTCTCTGTTCTTCACTTTACAATCATTTCTGCAACAGATTACTTGCTTAATTTTGTTGTAGCTTTCCTTAAGCATTTGCATTAGGTTCCATAATTCAGCTATGGCTTTCCCCAATTCAGTTTTCTACTGCAAGCTAATCTTATCTTCATTACTTTGCCATAGCATTATGCTGCACTTTATCCGTTCATCACTAAATTGTTGATTTCCTTTTCCAGCTTTCCTTGCTTCAACCTCTGCTGCAAATAATGTTGTAGATATTTCTCTTGATACTGCTTCCACCCTTACTTCCTGTATGCTTTGATAATCATCTCCCTCTGCAATATTCTTCTCATTTTCTCTGCCTGCAAATTTACTTTCAAAAAGTAATTTGTCTTTCAATTTTCTATTTGCAGCAACATAATCAATCAATCTTTCCTGCATACTAATTATGACATCATAGAATTGTGAACCATTATATGTTCTTGTCTCTCTTACAACATGAGACATTTCTCCTTCATCAACTACAACTTCTTCTTCTTGCTCAAATACTTTCAGCCAGTATTTCAAACATTCATTCTCTTCAAACCATTCATCAGTATGTTGCCTTTCAGGGTCAGCACAACTCTTCTCCGCCTCTGTCAAAATAGAATTCTGATTTTCTACTTCTGTGACAGTCCCAAATGTCTTTTCAACGGTCTTCTCTTGGCTATTTAAGTAAACCAATTGTTCCATGTTCCCAACATCAATAGGTTCTTTCATACGAGACATGATTGTCTCATCTTCCTCAGGGATGTTGCCCTTATTAAGTAAGAAATCTATGAATTTCTTTTGCTGCAACAACTCCTCTTGGTCTTCATCAGAAAGACTCTCTTCATCATACTTTATTTGACAATCTTCCACTTCATTTAAGACAACTCCAAGAGATGGATTTCCTTCTGCAACTCCTGCAGACACACTTAAATTGTCAATTTCAAAACTACAAGACCCAATGGTCTCATTTGATGGTCAAATCATCAAATCTTTCTTTGGCTACTCCAAGTCTTGTATAGGACTCAGAAAATCCTCACTGTCTTTCTCCTCAGCTTTCTCAAGCATAACATATGAATGCTTGTTATTCTCCTCTTTCAGTTCTTGGTCATCATCATATGCCAAGCCCTCCTTGTTTTCATCTTTCACAATAGGTTGGAAACCATTAGTTTCACTCGACTGTGTATGTGCATGTACATGAGACCCAACTGTCCCATTTTCTTCCAAAACAGAATTCAGAATTTGTTTAACTTCCTCCTTCTGTATGACAACATCAGCAAATTTTCCCCCTTCATTCATTGTACCTGCAGACATACACAAAATATCAGATTTAAAACATTGAGACCTCTTGGCCTCACTTGAAGTTTCAGTCTTCAAGTCTTCTCCTAGATACTCACTTGCCTTGAGCATCTCATCCTCCCATTGAGCATTTCTCAATTGCTCTTTTCACTTCTGTAGCTTATGCCACTTCAACTTTCTTCTCATGAGGAAACCACATTTTTGGTCTTCTTCCTCCTTCTGTAACAACTCCATCAATACTCCTAGACGAACTTCTATCTCAGCCTTCTCCCTCTCATAATCTTCGTTAGTCATTCTTCTACATATGCCATTTTCCTTGGTATCTTCTGTCTTCCTTTTTTGGCTACCTTCTAAACCTCTTCTATGACTCTTGATAGTCATATGCTTGAGTTTTCTTTCACTCTTCTATGAGCTGCACTCACAACTCATCTTCTCTTGAGAACAGAACTGTCCTCTTGTATTTCACCATCAGTTGAAATACTAGGTTCTTGGCCACACTTCACTTCCACTCAGAAGCCTTTACCCGTTTCCTTCATCATTGCCTTCAAAGACTATGAATTCTTGCTGAGATGCCTCTCTAATTACTGTTACATGCATATCAATGATATTAAAAACAAAGACCATTCCCAAGCTTTCAAAAGCTTGCTGCTGCCAAATTTCTATGGCCACTCCCACACTTATGTTCAGCTTCAATCTCTTGACTGAACTTTTCCTTCTCCTTCCTTTGCATGCATACACTCCTCCCAAAGTAGATATCTCTGTCAGAGACCTCACTGTTCAGGCTACAAGCCTCTTCTAATCTTATATGCAAAGCTACTTAACTCATAAATTGCCTCTACAGACTGCTTATTTGCCTTCTAGCCTTCTCAAGAACATTCCTACTCTCATACCAATTGATGGCAGGCTCCTCGCTAAAGCTTGTCTTACATGAGGATCATTCCTAGTATGCTAGATTATTTGCACACTCTTCTAGGTTACAAATCCTCTAACCAAGTAGAAAGAAGACACTATTGACATTCTCTAACCCTCACTCTTCCACCAATGTTGGCTTGGCCCTAATACTTAACCTTTCAAGCACCTAAACTCTCGACACTCCCCATTATATGATGACCTCTTTTCAAATCATGCGCCATCATCACTTAAGCGCATGGTTACCATCCACAAGACTCTCCCCTATGCCTCGAGGGCTATCACTCTCAACTCAACAACAACATGGAAAAGGTGCTTATCCTCGGTGCTTTCACACACTATGTGACTTCAACACATATTCCTTGTCTCTCAACTCTTGCATTCGTCAGTCATAACTTCCACATCGGCATTGGCACTCCTTGTCAACCTCTTGACCATCCTTCCATCACTTTCCACCATTCGATCAATCTAGGAATGCACATGAAGCGTCCATTTTCAACATTGAATCATTATACCAATACACAACAACCACATGATTTATGTTTATAATTCATTCAGTTGCTTCTGTGCACCATACTCAAACACTTTGCATCCTAACAATAGAAACGACAGAGTTCCTACAACCATATTTTCATTGGATTTAACATGATATTCTCATCGATTCGAAGATCATCGTTCGATTCAAGTACTAATTCTCGTCTATCCAAATATGCCCAGTCACATTGACTTGGCCTTTCATAGATCTGTCTGTGACTTGCGTTTCACACTTAGTGAACTCTACGTCCAAGACAATAATCCCTTGTCCACCGTTTCCAAAACTTAGACCCGGTGCTTTACCTTCACCTTTGAAATGTACATAGGTCATTCTTCTTCTCTCTGAGGGTTACCTCCAAGTTCTAGGGCTTCTGGAAATGCTCAGTCGACTATAGGTTCCCGGACCAACACTCATTGCCTTCTCGTGGTTTCAAATCTTACCTCTTGTCTATCCAAAGTGTAATATTTTTTGTATGTCGATCTATTTCTTAGTCGACCCATAGAGACTCCCTATACCATTAATCTCCTTCTACTCCTCTTTGCATCCTCACTTGTTAGAACCCTTTTCCTTCTCATCCTTCGAGAGACCTCTCTTACTGAGTTCTCGAAAAGTACACAAAGTTTGAGAAAACTTCTCACAGAACTTGGAACCCTGAGGTTCTACCCAAGTTCATCTAATGATTGGAATCTCATATGCAGAGATTATTCCCAGTCCTCCTCTGTCAGGGCTTATTTGCACATTGTAGCTATACACATAACTACAGTCATTTACCTAGAATTATCTAAACATTTACATACAGAATGTAAAGAATCATTACACACCCAATATCATGAATTTATTTTTCCATTAGCAATAGGACTGTACATGTCTTCTCGAGAGATCTCACCCTCTCTTGTTACTCTCTGTCCCTCTATTCCTATATCTCTCGAGACTCTCTCCAATTCAGTTACAAAACAGTGCCTCGTTTGCTTCCACTAACTTCCTGTCTAATTGAACTCTACAAATCTGCACACGAACCCAGATTCAAGACACAACTTCTATTTTTTTGAAAACACTCACTTATGACTCACTCACTCTTAGTTATAATCTTGCAAATAACCTCTCGATTCATTCCCTTTCTTTAGGGATATGTTACATTAACTCAAACCTCATTGACACCTACCACTAATCATATATTCTATCTATACTTATTAAGAAATAAAATGCTTTATAGATGAGATTTTGTTTTACAAAGGCCCCTCCTTGGGTTGATGTCTAGACCTAAAGGTCTGATTAACATTTAACACTTGACCATGAGAGCTAGTGCTCCTGCACCAATACGTATCAGATATGGATTCATATCTAGAAGTGATACAGCATGTGTCTGTAGAGCCATCTCAAATTTACGTAAATTATTGTGTATGCGGGGCGGGGTATTTGATGCATTTTATTGGAATATACACTGCACAGATTTATTCACTGATATTTTGTAAATTTTAACTGGACCGTTTCAATGTTTTTGTTCTAATGCGGTAGGGCCGTATATATAAAAGATATTTTTCTTTCTTCTTATGGTGAAAGAATTGATATCAAGTCACTGGATACTCCAAGGTTTATGTTTCTTTTCTCAGAATTAAGTGAAGTTAATTTATTTTGGTCTGCCTTCTCACCGGGTGTTCTTCCACTATGTGGAATGAATGATGAACAAGGCAAGCATGTTATGCTTTGTTCTTGTAATGACAACAATGTGCGCCTTTACGACTTGCCATCGTATGTACACCTACTCTCAAGTTCATGCTATTGGTTATTCTGCATACTTCAAAGTATTCTTTCAAGCTTTCATAGATGCAAATTCCCAGTCAACTGTATCATGTTATGCATGAATGTTCTCATTAACATTTGCAGGTTTTGTCTCAATTTTGGAGAACGAGGTAGAGTATTCTCAAGAAACGAGGTGCGAGCATTTTAGATTGGACCTGGTGGATTATTTTTCACTGGTGATGGAAAGGGTGAAGTCAAAGTATGGAAATGGGATACCCAGACACTGTGAGAGGTTGAAACAACCTTTAAAATTTTGGTTGTAATCAGCGGCGGCCTCCAGTTGAAATGCTACTGCGGTCACCTCTTCATGTAAAAGTAAACCTCGCTCATGTATCCCACTAGTGCATCTCCTCGTGTACTCTTCTCTCTCAACATACTCTAAATACAACCACTCTGCTATGATCCTATTGGTCAA
>JZKD02S2233548.1:205690-217130 GCA_000966675.3 Picea glauca
TTCCCCGTAGGGGTTTTACCACGTGAAAACATCGGTGTGTTGATCTTTGATCTGGTTATGTGAGTGGTTACTGAAGGTGTTCATCCTCTATTGGAATACCTGTGTTGTCGAACAGAGGATCATTCCTTTTTTCTCTTCCCTTGCTTCTTAGGTTTTTCAATGCCGAGATAGAACCCTCTTAGTCTATAGAATGAAACTAGAGGAGAGATGTTAATGTACTATTGTGTGAAATAAATGGTTAAAAGAAATAATTTAGAGTTAGATTTGAATCTTTATAGATTGAATTTGTGTGCTTAACTCTTGCAAAGAGTAAAAGCCAAAGAGCATCGTTCTAAAGAGTGAATGAATATGAAAATAAATAGAGAAATATTTGATTTAATATCTCTACGCTACTTGTAAAGATTGTATACTTAAGTCCCACGGAGCTTTCTTTGGTCATGAGGGGACATCGATAAAGTTTTTTTTATTCCCTTCTCTCTGTGTTGCTAATTCCTATTTCAGACCTATTCTCTCAGCTGTGCATTACCTGAGACAGATCAATCAAGTATGTTTCTTAGGTTTTCACTGCACAGATGTTTCTGGACCTCTTGTTCCTAATTTATAAACATTATAATCTTTAATCTCTTATCAACCTGTCGATTCTTGTCTCTCTGAAAATTGAATCCATCCAAGGAACCAGTATCGAGCATATTAAGATTTGAGAGGTGCAACAAATAGACCTACAACGTACATTGATTTTATGAAAGATCGTCATTTTAGTTTGGACGAGCTATAAACAAGAGATTGCCAAATAGAACAACACTTTCTTAAACCATCACTAAGGGCATCTTTTGTTTACTGTAGCTATGAGTGTCCAAAAACTATAGGTTTTCCATTTTAATTATTTTCATAACGTTATATGCTTACGGAGAAGTGGAAGACATATTCATTCTCATCAGATGTGCATCACATGCAAATTGATTTTCTTTCCACCCACAATCATTTTCTGTCCCTCGGTAAGATTTGGGACCATATTTATCAACTTATGGGCTCATCAAATCTTTCTATACCTTCAGTTTCATTTCGGATCTGTTTATACCTTTGATGAAATGTGGTAATGCAGTTTTTGAATTTGATGTGTGCCTTAAGTGCTAAATATTGTACTGAGAGTAAACTTTCATAATTGTTTTTTATCATTTCTATGCATATTTTGAGGGACATATTTCTTTTGCAGGTGGCCCTATTGTTGGTTTTGTTGTTGACAAACTTCCACATACTGTGGGATATGTTAGTTTAGGATATCCTTTTGGTGTGGCTGCATCAACACTCTTTGGGAGGCACCACAAAGCTATTTTGCAGTGTCCAAAACCAAAGCCTTTTGTGATGGTTTCACCAGCGTAAAACAACTAGAAATTAAGTTGAATATGGTAGCTGGGCATGCTGGAACACATCTTTGTACCTGAGGCAGGTCATTTTCAAATGGAAGGCCCTATCTATGATGAATGCATGGCAGATTTGATTGATAAGTTCACCACAACTTTGTAGATGAAAACAGTTGACCAAAGGAAGTACTGCATCCATTCCCTTGTTGCAAATCAAAGCCTAGCAGATACAAGAATGGCACATCCTGTGTGCTTCAGGTGTTGTTTGAAAGGTTTAGATCTGTCATACTTGTTAGTGAGGTTGATTTGGCTGAGACAACTATATAGAGAAAGCACTTTTGCAAAGGTATCACATTGTTCAATCAAGAAACATTTGATTCTTTCACTGCTGGAATTTATTTGATTCTTTATGCCCCTTTGGTACAGTGTTGATAGAGTTAAGGACAATACTGGTTAAAGATAGTGTTATTGATTGGCAGTGAGTGTCAATATCTCGTCTTTTTCTCAGTTTCAAGTGTAAATGCATATTTTTTTAAATGTACTGGGTAGAAAATGTTTGAATAATTATGGCAATCTAATAATTATCCATTATGCAAAACTTACATCTATTATCATCAGAGAAATTGTTTTTGACAGTACTCAGGCTTTTCCAAAACCCAATTAATTATATGGTGTCTAGGTTTTGTCGATTTTATTCACTGGTACACAAACAAACATTCATCCTTGGCATGGCCACAACAGTGTTCAGCATGGGGTGGAGCCTGTATGGCCATGGGTTTTGGCTAAAAATGGGGATGTGTGTTTGATGAAAAATATGAGTTGTAGAATTAAGATAAAGCTTATGGAAGTAAGTAGCAGTGGCAACTAAATTGTAATTGCAATGATGTTGTCGAAGTATGCATTTGTACTGAATGAGGTCCGCTTTCAAAAAACATTTGTTGTTGATACCTTAGTATTGAATTTCAATTTACTATTTCAGACTTCAGTATATACTATTTTGCTTAGTACTATTTAGATTGTAGAATGATATATCTGAATCAATGTATACAGTATTTCATTCCTGAATCCAAATCTAAATCGCATCTTTATCATTCACAAATTTGAATTTAGTATTTACACTGCACAATGATGAATTTGCATGGGATGAATTGTTATTGTTGGGATTTATCATTTATGTTTTTTATTTTTATAAATTTAGAGACCCCACTCCCCATACTAGGGACCTCGACATCCCCCTTGTCCCCCAAGAACTTACCTAAAATTTGGTTGGTGTCTCCACACGTCCCCCATGTTTGTTTCTTCGCTCCCGCGTCTCAGTTAATTGGCGGAGCATTGATTTGATCCCTCTCATGCTTGATGGATCCAGGGTTAAGATGGATTGATGCTAGGTTTATATATTTTCTACAGGTTTTACTTTCAGCTAGTGAATTGAAGAACCTAAGGAACAAACATAAGGGTCTTGATTTCATTTTTAATTATTTAATAACATTTTTCCATTTCTTTGAACTTGTCATCTTTTAGTTTTTCATCTCATTCACTTTTTACAATATTGCCTTGACCTTAGCTTGAAGCTTAATTGTTATTCCTAGATCCAAGTCCACATTTTAAGGATAATGTGAGATGGGGAGAAAACATGGAGTCCCCCAGCCTCACAGAGGTTAGGATCCATGTTTGTTGTACCATCAAAAGAGCCATAGAGAATGGAAGTTTCTAAATCTTGTGAGGATCATTCCTTTTTTCCTTCCCCTGCTTCTTAGATTTTTCAAAACTTAGAACCCTCTCTTAGCCTATACAAAGAAATGACGAGCCCAAAATCCATAAAAGAGGTCAGAATTTTGGGATTCTCAAATTTGATGGGGTTGTGATTACACAAAGATGATGAGATCATGTCTAAACAGAATTTTCTCTATGCCAAACTAGTCCTTGTCAAAGTAGTGTATATACGCAACTATCTATGCAGTCTCTCCATTTAAATTAGATGAGCAACAACTAATGAATAATTGCAGATAACTTTGTTAGGTATTGCCCAAATGACAGTTCGTCCATGTCAGATTTGGCTACATGATGGTAGAAACTTGTTAGGACCAGATCTTAGAGATATTTTATGCACTCTTATGCTCTTGCAATGCATAGAGAATACCATGACCGTGATATTACATGCTTGGATGTTAAGACAAGAAGCAGTGCGACATGAATAGGGAGATGTGTCAAGTTGGAATTGCAAGTGCAGTTATGTCAGGTTGTAGGATTACAATTTACTGCCAAGAAAATGTCCAAGTTAAGTCAACTTGAATAGATTTAACCTATAATGATAAGAGGAGGTTAGCGAGTATAAACTAAAATGTTGCAAGAACCTTTGCTTCTTATTCTTATATTGTAGGCCTCATGTTTTGGGAATGGTTTTTGTTAGAGTATATAAAGATTATATAAAGATTATGACCAGTTAATATGAATGCATATAAAGATTTCTGGAATAGTTAGTATCTTACAATAATAGAAATTAGTCGATCAAGAAAGTCTTCCACTTAATGATAAGATGATTTTCATTCATAACTATGAAACTGGAACATATCCTTCATATTTTCTAATTGTACCTAATAAATAACAAGGGATTTCTTGTAGTGAATGAAACGAGTGTTTCTCAACCTTCATTGGCATGCAAGAAAGCATAACCACTTTATTGGAGAGAGTGCTCAATATGAGATGCTTATTCAATGTAATTATATATAGAGTATGGTTGGTCATCTCACTTCTCTTCCTTCTCAACAACAAAAGAGATTTGTTTTCGGGGGTTTCCATAATAATAGCCTGTAGGGATTTATGCACTTTGACCATGTTGACATGTCTGACCACCTAAAATAAGATGTTAAAACAAACAACAATCTGATCCAACGTTTTATTTGTAATACAATCATTTTTCTACGTCAAAAGGATCAAAACAGAGCATTGACTAACCATAAATGAAAAGAATGGTAAGATGAGATAAGAAAATATTATTGTTGTACAACAAATGACCACATTGAGTAGATCAATGGAATTAGAAAGTACTTCTAGGATCAGTTCATGGTGGGAGTGCAAAAGAAACGTCTATTGGTATTCTACCAAATGCAGAAAATGAATTAAGTATAAATCTAAGATAATAAGTACAAAATGAGATGACTACAAAGACCGAAAGTAAGGCCTATGGAAATTAATATAATTGAAGACTACGAGAGAAGTTTGGAGAATGTATTTGCAGAGAGGAGTAGCCTGAGGAGGTGCGAGGAACCAAGAGTTGGGGGAATTGAGGAGGAGAATAGAAGAGTTAGAGAACAAAAGAATTGGGGATGTTGAAGTAGACTCAAACTCATAGGATGAGATATAGAGGAAAGGGATGATGATTAAGGAGACTTGACAGTGTGTCTCATATCAGTTTTGAAGGATGGAGATAGCGCAAGGGCAGAAGTTTCTTTCTACGATGGTAGTTTGAAAGATGAGGCTCTCATTGATTGGATATGGGATATCGAAAGGTACTTTGAGCACGAAAATGTTCAAGATTATAATCGAGTTCATTTTTCAACACTGAAATCGAGAGGACATGTTGCATTTTGTATAGAAAGAAAGAGTGGACTATTTACATGATAATATTAAGACTTGGAGATAATGGTGAGTAAAATAAAGGAGAAATTCCTATCTATCAATTGCCACCAAAGGTTATGTAGGCATGTATAGAAATCCAAACATAAAAAGACATATGTTTAGGAGTACATTGAAGAATTTTTCAAATTGTCCCTCGGATCGAGACTAAAATAATTAAAATACCAAAGGGTAGATAGGTATATTAATGGACTAAAGTTTTAGATAAAAGATGAAATGAGCACACATTACTTTCATAATGTAGATGACGCCTATCAAATCGATCTAAAGGTAGAAGAAAAGGGCATTGTCTAGCTGTTCTACGTTTTGGCCTTTTTTGTCGAAATCCGACGGCTTAAATTTGGACAAAATCACAATTTTTTGTTATTTAAATTGCATTTCTGAATGCATAAATGGATTCAACGTGGTTATTCAATAGGCATTCAATGTGTTTTCCATAATTATTATCATTTTCTTTATATGTTTGATGATTCAAGGAAATATGTGTATATTTCTTTTCACTTTGGGGAATGACTTAAGCATCTTCACCTTTCAAAATCTACTATGTTTGTTTTATATTTTCGTTGGAAAGAATTATTGGTGGTCATAAAGGGAAATGAGCTATACGTATCTAAGTGAAGATAAAAATGGTTTATGCACTAGGTTCCTATGTGTTCATTGTAGGAGACCAATTAGAATGAGACTGACATTCCTCTAATGAAATTATACATTTGATGTCAAGACTAAAATATCATTACATGTAGCCTAGATGATTCTAACTATATTCATAAATTCCTTAATGAACTTTAGTCTTTGATCGCATAATAATGTGAGAGCTCAAGTGGTATTGGTGACTGACAGGCCCTTGATTGTAAAACATGCGAAGCAAAACTTGAAAGGATATGTTGAGGTGCATGTTTCTATATGTAATAGGTGAACATGAAGGGAGAAAGAATCTATGAATCATGATTAGACAAAGAGGAATCAAGATCATTAATATTATGTGGACATTTTGTAAAATAAAAAATGGTGTTATGATTCATTTTAATGTTTTGCGAGAGTAGCTTATTATCTTTCTCTTATACGGATTATTCACTTTGATTGCATGTCATATTGAAAAATGTAGAGATCTATGCACAAAATACGCTAATGTGGGTGCACTGCAACCATCCTTTAAACATTTTAAGCGTGTTGAGGTAGAGATTGTCGAGGTTTTTGTTTTAGGTAGTGCTTCAAACAACTAGTTTCATTGTATTTCTATTTTGTATCAAGGGCGATGGTTAGGTCCCACATAATTTGTAAAAATTAATTGTATACCAAGTGTAGTAGGCTAAATTAAATGCGTTTCAAACTTTGACCGAGTGCTCAATTGTATATTGCAAACATTTTTAAAATCATTTCTACATTTGATCTCTAAGCATGATAGAACTTAGTAGAATGCAATTAGTTGTGTTGAGTAAAGTTAGAAAATCAGCTAGGATTGTGTTTACAAGGTGTCGTGGTGCAAGAGTACACGAAAAATATGAAGTGAGTAAAAAATCGTTTAGGAAATTTTCTTCTTAGTTATGTGTCTTTTAACTTTTTTATTAGCCAACAAAAATATAATGGATAAAGGTGATCTCTCTTCATTATAAAGGGGTACTTTCTATTTCATAATTGATGAGTCGGTGATAAAGAATCCATAATAGAAGTGGTAGAGAAAATATCAATATCTCTCGAGCCTTATATAAGTGGTGGTCACGATCCATACATATACAAACTTTGTGGTGAAATACCCTCAAAACTGATAGAGGGATATGCAAGAGTGTATTGTAAGAACCCAGACAAACTCAACCCTTGATGCTTGGAGCGTTGGCTGGAGGAGGGACAAATTAGGTTTCTTTTTCCAAACATGTAAAATGAGTATATTAAAGTTTATTGAATATATTTTCATATTATTTATATTGTTTTATAATATAGTAAAATATTTGTCAAATGCTTTACAAGGTTTTATAATTTAGTTAAAGATTCACCAAAATTTTACATTATTTTATAATTCAGTGAAACATTCACCAAGATTTTACAAGATTATATAATCCAGTGAAAGATTTTCCAAAAAAAACATATTAACATTTCATATTAGTGATAAAATAACCTTCAAATTTTCCTATGTATCATATGGATTCGCTCATTTATTATACATATAAAATTACAGGGGGTTCTTAAAATTTTCCCCATGGTGCATTGATGTGTCCAAAGGAAACTGGAAGCATTATTTACATATGATTGTCTTATGCCCCAACTATTCCTTATTTTTTTACAAATAGCTAGATGATATGCTAGATGAATTTTCCACAACAATCACATCTTCAAGCAACAATTGTTTTTTTCATGGAGAGGGAAAACATAAATGGAATTGAAAAATGTGATCAAGAGTGGTAGGACTAGCTATTATTTTGAAAACACTGCTATATAATTCTCATCCAAGTTTATATCCTTAAATTCGTAGGCTTTTTGTGGGATTGGATGGAAGTTTCTTAGCATTTATCACACAATTGGTTGGACGAGCAACAATTTTGGGGAGAGCTTTCAGTTGCGATGTTTTTCCAAAACATTCCTCGATATCTCGATAGGTAGAGTTTGCTATGATGTTATTCCTTACATTCTTGATTTTTGTATGCCATTTATTATAAACTGGGGTGTTTAGCCACTTTATGTACTAACATTGGATTATTCTATGTGGGAAGCATGAAAAGATGGAAATTGTAGGTGATATCTTAATTTTAACATATTTTAGATCATGTCATGGTACATTCCTTAATGGGTAACTCCTTGAAAGTGGCCAAGAAATTGCCTTAAACAATTTGGATGATGTTAGATTTGGTGCAAGAACTAGAAGTTGTATCTTGTGTAAAAGAAGCTATCAACAATTTCTCATAAATTGCATGTCCACCTTCAATTCATTATGAGGATTAGTGCATGGGAAAATGACTTGATGCACACCAGTCTCACCTTTGATGTGCTTCTTTGGAAGACAATTGTCCAATTTGGAATCTGTGCAGATATAGTACTTTTGGATAAAATTGTTTTGTGGACAAACCGCACATTTAGTGTTTGTTGAAATCCTTCAAGGGACAACAAAACTACATCTACATGTCAAGAGTGGTTGAATTCCCACGTTTGTCATATGCATTTTCAAATGTTATCATCTCTTTATGTTGTTGTAGATATATACAAAAGAGGTAGTGATGAGTCAAATTGGTCATGATAGTGGTTTTATGAGTGGCTTTGATGACATGAAAAATTTAAATTAATTCAATGGTAGTTTTGTTCTGAGTTTGACAAAAAATCATCGAGGGTCAACAATTAGACAACGAGAAAGGTTGTCAGTAGATATGTAGAAGGTCAAATGGGGCAGAGTTGATTGGTAGGAAACATATTGTGTTAAATATGGGGAGATACTCTAAGAGTTTGTGATTGATAAACATCATCAACAAAATTGACAATATGAACTCATGAACAAAAATATTGGGAAAGAGATTCATGTTTGGTTCATAGATTGAAGGTGAATCATGTTGGGCATAGCAACAAATATTATTGTTTGGCAAGGAAAATAATAACATGTGTGAGGTAAAAAGGCCCATGTAATCATAATTTTACGGGCTCAAAGTTGTTATTGACACGCATTTGATGAGAATTAAGAGGTGTCATACGACACACATTATAGATGGGAGAGTGTTTTAGAAAAAAGAAGTTCAAATATTTTGAAGTTTCCAAGGTTTACACTGTAGAAAAATTGAACTTTTTGGCGTGGTATAGAGACAAACGAACCGATGAGACACAACAAGATATGTTGTTTTCAAATGACGGTGTTGGTTTATCGCTGGAAAAATCTAATTGACAAAACCGACATTGATGAGATATTGCAAATATCACAGATAATCTTGTGCATGTTACATGACTCATAAAATAAACGTATCGCCTGGTTTTTTTTGTCAAACTTTCTTTTATTAAAAGGCACACAAACAAGTGTGCCTATATCTCTGAAACTATAACGAACAATAACATAAAATTTTAACCACTTGTACTATGACATGCATTGTCAGTCTCAACAAAATTTCATTGTCTGAAACCTTCAAGAAACAAATTTAAAGCGAAAATCCCAATATGGCTCATTTAAAACTGAATTCAGGATGAGTAAAAAACCCTACCGTTCATAGGCTACATATCCTAATTTATAACGACTAAAAACCTGAAATTTTTACCATAGGTACTTTGATATGTCTCCTAAGTAGCCTCCAAATTTGGTTGTCTGAAGTGTCTTAGAAAACAAGTTATAGCGAAAATTACAAAATGACTCGCTTGAAGCACCGAAACCCTATGATAGATGCCCTGATAACAAATTCTATGAACCAATGCCTTGAGAATGGTAAAATTCAATGACTAACAATCCACTTCGAGGATGGAACCTCATTTTACAATATCTCAATTAGGAAGACAAGATATAATGAGATGAGATGATCTTAAGACTAGGTATTCTTAGTATATATACATAGGAGACAAAGGGAACAATTATAATGAAAGGGTATAGTCAAGGGTTCTAGCCTACGTACACATATAACTCTAGAATTGTAATAATTCAATATCTAGGGCTTAATAAGGAGTTTTATACTTAACATGGGGCTTTGTCCAGGGTTTAACAAGGTTGCAAAGAGATATTAGCCTAAAGTCCTGAAAAGTAGAGGGGTCATTCTTTTTTGGTGTGAAGTCTATGAACAAAGCATTCACAACATTCAAGATATTTCCTAACCTTCTTGATTCCCTAATTAAACGAAGGAGATCCTTCTCCAAAAATTCATAAAACCCATGTTAGAATTCCACCATCGAGCTGTTGAGACCTAGACTTTTTTCCTTCTTGAAAGCCCCCAATACATATTCCAGTTCTTCTCCAATAACCTCAGCCTCCATCATAGTATTCATTTCATCAATGAAAAACCTTGGAAACAGTCTTAACACCCGCATTATTTCACCTATATTATTTTCATCATTTTCCATAAACAAAGAGTGAAATTGTCACTTACTAGCCAAGGCTAAATCACTAAATGAGGTAGTTGTATTCCCATCCAAACTCTCCATCTCACAAATAGTGTTGAAATTGTTTCTATGTGCAAAACAACTTGTGGGAAAAAATTGTATTGTTGTGTCCCTCGGCTAGCCAAATGGCTCGGCTTTTGAGTCACCATTCAAATTCCTCCAATTCTAAGAGATGTTTCTTCTTGCTTTCATAGTCTCTCAACCTCACTACCTCCTCATCCAACAAAACCCCACTGGAATTCTGCTCAAACAGATCCTGCAAAGTGCTTTTAACTTCCTTTAAATCTTTTTAGTTGACTTTGGATCTCTCTCGAAACCAATTTGTTGACGGCCTTTTTATATGAACCAATTTTTTTTGGAATTGTCGCATGGCTGACACCCCACTCAATTCTTCATAACTTTTTCAATTACCAGTGACCAAATTTCTAAAATCTTCCTCATTTACCCAATTGTGATTAAAATTAAAAGGTATAGTGGATCTCTGATACATACCCATGATTTTTATCTACTAACAACTTCTAGTACCCTCTGTTAGAATATAATGGATGTCCTCGTTTTACCATTGACAATATTGCTATTGTCACCCAACTATGGATGTCTTTTCTTCTTCTAAGTCTCTTCATGATTGATTCTGATTTCGGCTTATCTTGTAATAGCTTGCACATGATTTGTTTGATGTATTTCATCAATTCATGTGTATTATCTGGCTTGTATAATGATAGCAATCCTTATCTTTTTGTTCTTCCATAAGTATAGTTCTTCTTGGAACATATTATCTTCTAAGAGATAGATATACAAGATATGTAAAAGAACTAAGAAAAGTATTGTTACCTTCAGAAGAAGAAGTCTCTTTCATCCTGCTTAGTCTTCTTCGTCGGTTCCTTTTCTTCAGCAATTGATGCTTCGTGTTTCTCCTTCCTTTTCTTTAGCTTGGGACAATGATTCTTGTAGTGACCATACTTTCGACAGTTGAAGCATTGTACTTCTAAAATATCTTTCTCTTGATTTGTCTTCCTCCTTGAACCAAACTTCCTTTTGTTCCTGAAATTCTTGAATCTTGTTGTGAAGGCTTGATCATCGTACTTCTTTTGGGGTTTCTCTTTTGCACTAATCCTGGATTCTTCTTGAGCAGAGCAAGTCCAAAGTTCTTCAAATGTAGGATACTCCTTTCTTGTGTTCATTCTTGCGGAAAATGCATCCCACGTCTTTGGAAGACTATTGAGTACTATGTTTACCAATTGCTTCTCTGAAATGATCTCTTCAATGGCTTGTAGTTGATCCTCACAAAGTATGATGTTATGATATCATCATCATTCATCTTCATGTCACGGAGCTCATTCTTTAGACTCATTATTTGTCCAATGTTTCTGACTGAGAAGAGGTTTGTTAGG
>JZKD02S2233548.1:217180-239175 GCA_000966675.3 Picea glauca
GAGAAGAGGTTTGTTAGGGCATCATACATCTTCTTCAATGAGTCAAGATGGGAGATGTAGGGTATCAAGTGGTATTTTATAGAGTCCACTATGATACTCATGGCATTGATGTCACCGTCTTTGAACTTCTCCATAACTGCAATGTTTTGTTGTTCCTTCTCTTTTCCTTCTTCAAACTCTGGTTTCACAATCTTTCCTTTCATGATATCCAACACTTTATTCTTGGCAAGGATGAGGTCAATCCTTGTCTTCCATGCTCTGAAGTTAGAAGCTCCATCTAACTTGTTTTCTGACTTCATGGAGTAGGTCATGGCTTCTTTGACTTGGTCAACCCTAGATTTGGCAAAAAAACTCAAACTTGATGTGTTAGCTTGCTGAGAGTACCAGGAGATGCGCTAGGCTAGGGTGCATTGATCTATCCAAAAATTAGGTTAATCCCTTCACTTAAGGTGCCTCAACGAGAGGATTATGGTTTATGCAATTGCACCTGCTAGTAACCCTAGTGGTAGTGCTATCGTGACTGCTCCTGCTAGAAACCCTAGTGACAGCTCTTCAATGAGCTTAATATCCTTACGGATATGTTTCCTTCCAGTGGTTAGACTGAATGAAGGAGGTGTGGGCCCATAACCTGTTAGAATATAATGGATGTGCTCATTTTACCATTGACAATATCGCTATTTTCACCCAACCATAGGCCGAAGCCACCCTTCGAGCACCTTAACCTTGACAGAGAATCACTCTGGAAGCAAACCCTAGGCTAGATAGCCAAACAAAGGGTAGCGCTCCTTTCCCCAAGGATAGCGCAACAACAAGATCTAATTAGATAGTCCAAACCCTAACCAAGAGATAGTCCAAGCCAAACGTGATATGCTAGCTGCAACAGTCGCAATGGCAGCTCTCCTCCAAACCTGCGCACAAAAATGGGCACTGCAGTGCGCACAAGTGTTTCTCTGCAATTCTGAGACTGCCTGCTAGAATGAAGACTAGCCTCCTGTATTTATAGTAATTCTGGCTAATTGCCTGGGTTGACTTCTCATTTTGGGTATCTGTCTATTCAGTATATATTATTTCTCATGGCTGACCTCTTCTCTTGGAGGCTAATAACCTAATACAAGTTATCTTCTTGAGTCGACATGTCTTCTAGGGTTATTAGCCAACTCATTAGGGTTTCTTCTTTCTTCCCAGAATATTCTATTCTCGTCAGGTTTACACGTGGAGGTAAATACCTCCCGCAGTGACCATAATATCAACACCCTCTCTACCACCAACAAGTGATCCAACCTTTTTGAGATTCCACCCCCTACCTCTCCTCAAATTTCTCCAAGTAGGTACTACTTTATGGGATTCAACATCCACCAGTTTTAAATCCTCAAAAAGGTGAGTGGAATAATCTACCAATGGGTCTGGCTGTGTGACCTCACCTCAATACTAATGAGTGTTCTCAAGTTCAAATCACCACCCATGAGCACATTTCCCCCTAAAAAAATCTCACGATCTTTTAGATTGTCCCAGATGTGGATTATGTCACTGTAAGGTGCATACAGGTTCACAATCCCAAACTCTTGATCTTGAAATTTTTCCCTTCCTTCCAGGACAATACTCCCATCAAGACACATAGTATTGATGATTTCAAAACTATCATTCCATTTAGACACTAGACCCATGGACAAACCATGTGCATCGATTTAGCATAAATTTTGATCTTTCAACAAAGAAGATATAAATTCAATAGCTTTTGTCCCAAAGCACATTGGTTCCTGAAATAATATGATATTCGAGTTATACACTGTAAACATTCTTTTGAGGGCTAGCCTTTTGAGGCCACCTGCTAACCCTCTTACATTGAATGAAAAAATGATCATGATGGAACATACTTCTGGGGGTTTTCTGCTCCAAGGACCCCTTTAATGGTTTTTTGTTTTCCCTCCCTTGTATCAATCAAGGCCTTCAACTTGGCATTTGACATGAAATAATTCCTCCCAACCGAGAAAATTTTCGAGACTACCTCATCTAGACCCCCCTTAACCCCGCCACCCTCGTCTTCTAGTTTGATTTTTCTCGGTCACGACTTGGAGGAGAACAAAGGTAAATCTTATGATTCTAAGACAAGTTATGAAAACTCCCCCACAATTGCAGAACAACCCCCCTTTGACTTTGAAGTGTCATCCTAGTCACCAAAAAAAAATTGTGTTTTGTCCTAGCTCCCTTAATATACTAAAATAGGTAGAATGAATTTTAGCTTAGGCTTATTTCACGTAAATCACAACAGGATCACTAATTACAAAGCAACAAACTCATAACTAAATGATAACATTCAATATCTTCAGTTATCAATTTTTTAAGACATAATTTATTTGTGCTTTCGATGCAAATACAAAGTGTCATTCACTTTAGAAGTTAATGCATTTCCCTTATTATCAAACATTTTTTATTTCATTTTGTGACTTAAGAGGGATCAAAATTTGACAATGTTGACTAAACACCTTAAATCGGATTCTTGTAAGATTCCAATAAGGTTATAGGGACCCACAATGATAGCACACACTTCACGAAAAACATTTTGATTTTTTACTTGCTTACTTGCTTTGATTTTGATTTTGTACAAAGTTACTATTTTCGTTGATTGTAAAATTCTTTGTTGGAGGGTTTTATTTTTTATTTGCAACACTTTTGGGGATGAAATTTACCTCTCGAAGTCTGAAATGTTGTAATTAAAAACAAATCACAATTTTTCCGTTTCTTGCGAATTTTGTACTTACGAGAATGAATTCAAAAAATAAATCACTCCACTCTCTTACACCCACAATTTGTTTATATTACCCACATGCATACTTGTATATTTTTTTTTTATTTTTTTTTGTTTTAATATATAAATAATAACATTGAATGTTTGTGATGAAAATATGGAATATGATTTACTTTGGAAGTTGATGTGTTACCTTCATCATCAAACCACTTGTATTTCAATTCAAAGACAGTCATTTCAATTCGGGACTTAAAAATCAATGTCAATTCCCCTTTCGCTTCAGTTTCATTTTTGTTGGTCCCTTGTACCAACTTCAATTTTGCAATTATTGATTCAAAAATCTAGATTATATTTCACTTTTCATTATAGAATATACTTTAGCTTCCACAATATGTGTTATTACTTTGAGTAGTTTCAATTTTTAAAATTTAATTTTAGTAACTAGAAACTAAATGTCACAAGAATTCTCATATAGGAAAGTTCTTCACAAACAAATCTAGCAGACCCTTAGAGACACTTGAGTATATGTGTGCAGATTATATGTGTGCTCATTTCTTTTATACAATCACCTGTGCAATATGATTATGGGTGTGCAATGCCTGATTTGGGGACCACTGTCTTCTTCGTGATGGGAATCAGAACGGATACCCATTTAGTTAAGGGAACCAAATAGATCAATCCAACTCTAAGTAGTTTCTCTACCTCATCCTTGATTTTCCTCCTGATTTAATGTAGTCTTTCCAACAGAACCAATCACACCATCGCCATGAGGTCCTTGCATCAGTTGTGCATGATTAATATCTGAGTGAGTAGCATTTGGAATGATCTCATAAATCATCCGAGACTAGGAATAAATCAAATCCAATTGTTGGGCCTTAAGGATTACTTGTTCTCCCTTGACTACTCCTGACAAGTCTACATCTTTGGAAATACTAGGCAATAAATATTTCACAAACTCATTACCTCCAACCTTGATACCCTAGATGGATTTGATCCTTTTAGCTTATAAGATAGACCTAACCATCCTCTCAATCTTAGAATGAAAACCTTGCTCAGACCAATCAAAGACCATTTCCTTGGGTTACGTGGGGATCTTGATCCTAGAGTCCGAGTAATGTCTCCCATCTGATTTGTCAAAATGGGTGTGTGTGCCAGTGTTTTCCTTCACAAGATCGCCACCTGTAGTGGCTTGGCTTGTGACATTATTGCAATAAAACACATACTAGGAGGAAAAACAAAAAAATGCAACGAAAAATAGGTGAACGCTACCTAAAAATATAGATGAAAGAAATACTAAAAAATATAGATGAAAGAAATCCTAAAGATAGGAAGTTAACGATCGATGCATGAAAGAAATGCACAAAACGAAAGACATGCATGAACAAAATAAATCGTAGGGAGTTAATTGGTTGATGAAAGTTGGTCGGAGGTACGAGACAGAGCTAGAGAAGGATAGTTGAATGAGATTTTGGCGATCAAGCGGGAAGAAGCAGAAAGAGATATCAGATTAGATTTGGTAGTCTCAGATTTGATTGTGTTTGTCTTTCGCTGGAAGCCGTCGATATTCATTTGAGAAGGTTGTTTCCTGGTTTCCTTACTATATGTTTTGTTTCTTGGTTTCCATGTTTTCTTTGCATAAAATTCATTTGATAACATAAGACTTGCTCACTTCCTCAACGCAGCCTATTCGAGGGATTGCTTTTCCTTCCCATTCAGGCACTGCCAAACTCTATTCTGCTAGTTAAGACAACAAGCTTATAGTCTGGGACTGCCAGAGAGGGCAGGTACTTCAAAATTTTACTTACTCTCAACTCCTCTCCTCTCTTCTAATATCTTCATCGAAGCTTACCATCTTCTTTCTTAAACAAGGTACAAATATCTCCTTAGACAACATCCATGTTAAATTTTTTAATTAAATAAAGTACCAAGGCAAGTGTTTCCCTTCCCTAGGTGCCTAAGGGGGAGAAAGTGCCTAATGTGGGTCCTAGTCAATTAATTTGTGATATGAAAATTAAAAGGTGACTTTATGACTAAAGTGAGGGTGAGTGAAGAGACATCAAATCTAAACCACTCATCTAATCTAATCTCAACCGTTAGAGTAGAAAACCCCTCACCTTCCCTCATGAGGTCGATTAGGGCAAGGGGGCGCACCCATTCTTGGGTTGTTCATTCATTTTTGAGAGAGCAAGAGAGAGAGAATTTTCGAGCAGCAAGAGAGCAGCCACTTCTGAGAGCTAGGGCATGCATCCCAATGCATAAAACTAGCACAGAAATCGAGGTAGCAAGGACAACATTGAAGGCAGGCCCTACTGTACGGATTGAGCAGGCCGTACAGCCAGATGAGCAGGCATAGAAATTGAGGCAAAGTACAGTACAACAGAAAAGTCTATATTGTATGGATTTCAAATTCCGTACAACAGGAAAAAAGGGCACGAATTTCAAGACAAAAGTTCAGTCCATACTGTATGGATTCCATACAGTTCGTACAATCCGTACGACTGTCCTTTTGGCATAGATTTTGAGCAGAAAGATATGTGTTGTTTTCTGGGAGTTTTGGCACGTTTCCCAAGGTGGTCGTACAACATTTATTGCTCTATTTTTGGGCTGAGGTAGTTGGCACGAATTTCAAGGTGGTCATACAACAGTTTGGAGGCACAGAAATTGAGGAGTAGACCTATAATTTATTGCAGAAAATTCTAGGAAGAATTTTGAGGAGTTGGCTCATTTTCCTGTGTGAAGAATTGGCATGGTTGCTGAGATAAGTTTGTCATTTAAATTTCTGAAGATGAATATGCTGTAACAAAATTCTCTAACGCTCCTAAATAATAAAAATCTCCCTCTCTCACTGGTTTTCCCCTTGTGGGTTTTTTCAAGGTCAAAGTTAGACCGAAAATTTCTGTGTCATTAATTTTCTGAGTTTTATATGCTGCTGATATTTTATTTCTTCATTGAAAACGAAGTTCAAAATCCTCATGTTTCAATTCTGAAATAATTTCCTGCTGTGTATTTAATTGCTGATATAAAACTGGTTTGGGCATTAAACATTGGCTGAAAAATCAGGGAGACTGAAACTGGGTTGGGTCTGAAATTTTGACGTGGTATCAGAGTTGAGTTGAAGGGAAGCAGAGATTTCAGTAGACAGAAAGTTGGGACAACAGTCACTTCAAAGGGCATATTTTTGAACTTGTTATTTTCAGCAGAAAAAGGGTCAATGGCAACTGGTTTGAGAGTTGAGGACAGACTTGATGGGGCAACAAATTTTGGTGCTTGGAAGGAGAGGATGATCTTACTTTTGCAAGAGAACGAGTTGTGGGACATTGTGGAGAATACCACTACTCATCATGTTGTGGTACCTACTGATGCTACTCTTCTTGCAGCCTATACTAAGAAGAGTATCAAAGCTAAGAGATTTATTCTTGATGCCATCAAAGATCATTTGATTCCTCACTTGACGGGGAAGACACATGCCTATGAGATGTGGGAGTCTTTGACTAAACTGTACCAGAGTACAAATGAGAACCGAAAGATGGTTTTGAGGGAAAAACTAAAGAGCATAAAAATGACCAAGGCTGAAAATGTGGTCACATACCTTACTAGATTCACACATGTGAGGGATGAGCTTGGAGCTGTGGGGGAAGCCATTGTTGACAGTGATCTTGTGAGAACAACATTGAATGGTGTTTCCAAACAATGGGTTGTTTTTGTGGAGGGAATTGTTGCTAGGGAGAATCTTCCCGATTGGGAACGTCTTTGGGATGACTTTGTTCAAGATGAGACCTGGAGAGGTTATGTACATGGCAATTCATCTACTGGTCATGAGGAGGAGAATGTGGTTCTTGCTACCACTAGCAAGAAGAAGTTCAAGAAGGGTCCAAAGGGACGACAAAAGCCCAAGGGTGAAGGGAAGAAAGACATGAGCAAAGTCAAGTTCTTTTCTTGCCATAAGTTTGGGCACTATGCAGGACAGTGTCCAAACAAGAAGAAGAAACAAACAACAGCTTCAGAAAAAATGGAAGAGTTTTCCACCAAGTTTGACAAGGAATTTTCCTTGATTGCATGTCTATCCTCGAGGACCACTACTAGAGATGCTTGGTATATTGACAGTGGTGCCTCTCGCCATATGACAATAGTTCGTGAGCACCTGACAAATCTTACATAGTGTGGAGATGCAGAGGTAGTGCTTGGAGATGACTGAGAGGTCAAGGTGGCTGGTTGTGGAACCGTATCATTTCGGAGGGAGTCTTTGCCTCCCATGACTTTGATAGAGGTTCTATATGTTCCGGGCTTGAAGAAGAACTTAGTGTCAGTTTCTACTATTGAGGAGAAGGGCTATGAGGTCTTGTTCCGTGATGGGCAGGTGCTCCTTTTCCCCAGAGGGTCGAGCATCACTTCGGCCAAAGTGATAGGTACTAGACATGAGAGGCTGTAAAATTTTTTGTTCCAGCCAGTGAGAGCATTGATTCATTCTACCAGCAGCAGTAGTGACCTATGTGAGATATGGCATAGGAGGATGGCACATTTGCACCATGGGGCTTTGCGAGTTCTAAGGGAGATGGTGACGGGAGTTCCAGATTTCAATTCAGAGCACCGTGAGTTGTGCAAGGGGTGTACCTTGGGAAAGTACACCAAGACTGTTTTTTCGAGCAGTTACAGTAGAGTAGCAGGGATACTTGATCTTATACATTCAAATGTATGTGGCTCGATGTCTTCGACATCATTGACTGGATCCCTATACTATGTTGTATTCATTGATGACTTTTCTCGGAAGTCCTGGATTTTCTTCTTAAATACCAAAGGATAGGTCTTCAGTTGGTTCTAAGAGTTCAAAGCTCTTGTGGAGAACTAGACAGGGAAGAAAATCAGAGTCCTGAGATCGGACAATGGGGGTGAGTATACCTCCAAGGAGTTCATGGATTTTTGTGTAGGAGAGGGCATCAGGAGGGAGTTGACTGTTCCTTACAACCCGCAGCAGAATGGGGTTGTTGAGAGGAAGAACAGGGCCATTATTGGGGCTGCGAGAGCCATGCTACATGATCATGGGCTTCCACTATTTCTATGGGTTGAGGCATGCTACACTGCAGTTTACCTGCAGAACATGAGTCCTCACAGGGCTGTGGGGAGCATGACTCCTGAGGAGGCTTTCTCTGGGAAGAAGCCTAAGGTGGGGCACTTTCGGATTTTTGGGTGCATCACTTATTCATATGTCCCTTCTGAGAAGAGGAAAAAGTTGGAGCACATTGCAGAGAGAGGGATCTTTGTTGGGTACAGTGAGACTTCAAAGGCTTTCTGTATTTACCTTCCTTCCTTGAGGTAGACTGTCTTGAGGAGGGATGTCAGATTTGAGGAGGACAGAGCCTTTAGGAAGTCTAGAGGGACAGAGAGAGGTGAGCAGTCTTCACCTCAGATTCAGGTGAGCCCGCAGTAGACTACAGTGACACAGAGTTCAGGGCCACCAGCTTCGGTGACTACAAGTTCATAGGTGACAGGGCCATAGAGTTCAGTTTCATAGGATACTAGTCCACAGGTTTCAGGATCAGGTACTTCAGAGTCTACTACAGGATCATTGACTTCAGGAGATGGGTTTGAGCAAGGAGAGTCTACTCCATAGGACACTACTTCAGAGAGGAGGAAGCCCAAGTGGCTTCAGGACACTTTGAGGGAGGCAAAGGGTTCAGTGGGGAATCCCATACAAGCAGTGAGGGAGAGTAAACCTCCCAAGAGGTTTTGCAGCTACATCACGATGGTGAGAAATATTCGAGAGTCTGAGCCTTCCACTTTTGAGGAGGCCTCTAGTAGACAGGTATGGAGAGATGCCATGATGGAAGAGTACAATTCCATCATGAAGAACAATGTCTGGGAAGTTGTTCCTAGACTTGAGGGGAAGTCAGTGGTGACTTCTAGGTGGCTCTACAAGCTAAAGCATGTTGCAGATGGCAGCATTGAGAAGTGCAAAGCTCGCTTTGTGGCTCGGGGGTTTTCACAGGTTGAGGGAGTTGACTATGATGAGACCTTTGCGCCAGTTTCTAGATACACTTCGATCAGGGCAGTGATCTCCATTGCAGCAGAGATGGGTTGGAAGATCCACCAGATGGATGTGAAGACCACATTTATGAATGGTCTTATTGAGGAGGAGGTGTATATTGAGCAGCCATTGGGCTTTGAGGTGCATGGGAGAGAGTCTCATGTGTGTAGACTAAAGAAAGCATTGTATGGGATTAAACAAGCTCCCAGAGCTTGGTATTCGAGGATAGATGCATATTTGCAGCAGTTGGGTTTTGAGAAGAGTGAGGCAGATCCCAACCTATACTTCATTGTGGTTTGAGAGGATCCTCTCATTCTTATGCTATATGTGGATGATCTTTTCATTACAGGTGTAGAGAGACTCATCAGCAGCTGCAAGGAGAACCTTGCTTCAGAGTTCGAGGTGACAGACATTGGACTGATGCATTACTTTTTGGGATTGGAGGTTTGGCAGGAGCCTGGACACATCTTCCTGGGACAGGGGAAGTATGCATGTGACATTCTGAGTAGATTTCAGATGGGATATAGCAGGCCCATGACCACTCCCATGATTACCAACTGGAAGAAGCTTCATGCTTCTGAGTCACAGTTGGTGGATCCCACCTTGTATCGTCAGTTGATCGGGTCATTGATGTATTTGGTCAATACCAGGAGAAATATTTGTTTTGTTGTCAACACTCTCAGCTAGTTCATGGTGGATCCTAAGAGAGTGCACTGGGTGGCAACAAAACATGTGCTCAGGTATCTTTGTCATACCGTAGATTATGGTTTGGACTATCATAGAGGAGATGGAGTTCCTCTAGTTGGTTATACAGACTCGGATTGGGCAAGATGTGTCAGTGACAGGAAAATCACTTCGATTGTTGTTTTGGATTGGGATCAGCAGTTGTGTCTTGGTTTAGTCGGAAACAAAAGTCAGTGGATTTGAGTTCTGAAGAGGATGAGTATATGGCGGCCAGTCAGGCCAGTTGTGAGTCCCTTTGGCTTCGCAAGTTGTTGGTTGGATTGTTCGGTGTGCAGTTGAGGCCTACTGTGATTTACTATGATAATTAGAGTTGCATTAAACTCTCGGAGAATCCAGTTTTTCATGACCGGTCTAAGCATATCGAGATTCGATATCACTTCATCCGTGATTATGTTCAGAGAGGAGTTGTGGAGCTATAGTACATATCTACAGAGGAGCAAGTTGCAGACATACTCATCAAGGCATTGGGCAGAGGCAAGTTTGTATTTTTCAGGGACAAGCTTGGAGTGGTGACTAACACTTTCCTCGGTATGAGGGAGTGTTAAATTTTTTAATTAAATAAAGTACCAAGGCAAGTGTTTCTCTTCCCTAGAAGCCTAAGAGGGAGAAAGTGCCTAATGTGGGTCCCAGTCAATTAATTTGTGAGATGCAAATTTAAAGTTGACTTTATGACCAAAGTGAGGGTGAGTGAAGAGACATCAAATCTCAGCCACTCATCTAATCTAATCTCAACCGTTAGATTAGAAAACCCCTCACCTTCCCTCATGAGGTCGATTAGGGCAAGGGGGCACACCCATTCTTGGGTTGTTCATTCATTTTTGAGAGAGAAAGAGAGAGAGCATTTTCGAGCAGCAAGAGAGCAGCCATTTCTGAGAGCTAGGGCACGCATCCCAAGGCAACAAACTAGCACAAAAATCGAGGAAGCAAGGACAACATTGAAGGCAGGTCGTAATATATAGATTGAGAAGGTCGTACAGCAAGAGGAGTAGGCACAGAAATCGAGGCAAAGTATAGTCCAACAAAAAAGGTTGTACTGTACGGATTTCGAATTCCGTCCAGCAGGAAAAAAAGAGCACGAATTTCAAGATAGAAAGTACAGTCTGTATTGTATGGATTCCGTACAGTTTGTATGACTGTCCTTTTGGCACAAATTTCGAGAAGAAAGATCTGTGTTGTTTTCTGGGAGTTTTGGCACGTTTCCCAAGGCAGTTGTACAACATTTATTGCTCTATTTTGGGGTTGAGGCAGTTGGGACGAATTTCAAGGTGGTCGTATAGCAGTTTGGAGGCACAGAAATCGAGGAGCAGACCTGTAATTTATTACAGAAAATTCTGGGAAGAATTTTGAGGAGTTGGCTCATTTTCCTGTGTGAAGAATTGGCACGGTTGTTGAGATAAGTTTGTCATTTAAATTTTTGAAGATGAATATGCTGTAACAGAATTCTCTGAAGCTCCTAAATAATAAAAATCTCCCTCTCTCACTGGTTTTCCCCTTGTGGGTTTTTCTAGGGTCAAAGTTAGACCGAAAATTTCTGTGTCATTATTTTTCCGAGTTTTATATGCTGCTGATATTTTATTTCTGCATTGAAAACGAAGTTCAGAATCCTCATATTTCAGTTCTGAAATAATTTTCTGCTGTGTATTTAATTGTTGATATAAAAATGGGTTTGGGCATTAAACATTGGCTGAAAAATCAACGAGACTGAAACTGGGTTGGGGTCTGAAATTTTAACAGTCCACGAAGTTGGATGCCTCCTCAGTGAAGGTCCATGACTTTTTGTTGGCATTCCTAATGCTGTCAGGGTAATTTAAGTATGTCTCTGATTTCAAATGATTTTCTATTTGACTGTGTAAACAAATTCACAAGTTTGGGACCTAGGAACTTTTCAATGTATACAGACCCTCACATATCACACATCGGTTGTAATGTCTCTTCTCTACTGGGACAAGTTTTTCTTGTCGTCCTCTTTAGACAAAACAGTGAAGGTTAGGAAGGTTTCCTGATATACTTGTGTCATTTTGGAAGTAAAAAGGTGCACAAACCTCATTTTATTTTTGACGTCATTAAATGCAGGTCTAGGCTGCTACACCAAGTGGGGCCCTTGAAGTGACTGGAGGCTGGAGGTCGATCCAGGAATGCACAGGAAGCGTCCATTTTCAACGTTGAATCATTATGCCAATAAAAAACAACCACACGATTTCTATTTATAATTCATTCAGTTGCATCTACACACCATACTGAAACACTCTGCATCCTAACAATAGAAATGACAAAGTTCCTAGAGCCATATTTTCATTGGCTTTAACATGAAATTCTCATCGATTCGAAGATCACCGTTCGATTCAAGTACTAATTCTCATCGATTCAAATATGCCCAGTCACATTGACTTGGCCTTTCATATATCTTCCTATGACTTGCGTTTCACACTTAGTGAACTCTGCATCCAAGACAATAATACCTTGTTCGCCGTTTCCAAAACTTAGACCCGGTGCTTTACCTTCACCTTTGAACTGTACATAGGTCATTCTTCTTCTCTCTAAGGGTTAACTCCAAGTTCTAGGGCTTCTGGAAACGCTCAGTCAACTATAGGTTCTCCGACCAACACTCATTGCCTTCTTGCGGTTTCAAATCTTAGTTCTCGTCTATTCAAAGTGGACCATTTTCTGTATCTCGATCTATTTCTTAGTCGACCCACAGAGACTCCCTATACCACTAATCTCCTTCTAGTCCTCTTTGCATCCTCACTTGTTAGAACCCTTTTCCTTCTCGTCCTTTGAGAAACCTCTCTTACTGAGTTCTCCAAAAGTACACAAAGTCTGAGAAAACTTCTCACAGAACTTGGAACCTTGAGGTTCTACCCAAATTCATTTAATGAATGGAATCTCATATGCAGAGATTCTGCCCAGTCCTCCTCTGTCAGGGCTTATTTGCACATTGTAGCTATACACATAACTACAAGCATTCACCTAGAATTATCTAAACATTTACATACAGAATGTAAAGAATCATTTCACACCCAATATCATGAATTTATTTTTCCATTAACAATAGGAATGTACATGTCTTCTTGAGATCTCTCACCCTCTCTCGTTTCTCTCTGTCCCTCTATTCATTTATCTCTTGAGACTCTCTCCAATTCAGCTACAAAACAATGCCTCTTCAACTTCCACTAACTTCCTATCTAATTGAACCCTACAAATCTGCACACGAACCCAGATTCAGGTCACAACTTTTATTTTTTTGAAAACACTCACTTATGACTCACTCACTCTTAACTATAATCTTGCAACTAACCTCTCGATTCATTCCCTTTATTTAGGGATATATTACATTAACTCAAACCTCATTGATACCTACCACTAAGCATATATTCTATCTATACTTATTAAGAAATAAAATGCTTTATACATGAGATCTTTGTTTACAAGGGCCCCTCCTTGGGCTGATGTCTAGACCTAAAGGTCTAATTAACATTTAACACTTGACCATGAGAGCTAGTGCTCCTGCATCAGATTCCCAACGGAAAAGAAGAACATGATCCCTTGATCATGAATCTTCAATCTTCATCCCTCATCAACTACAACTTCTTCTTCTTGCTCAAATAATTTCAGCCAGTATTTCAAACATTCATTCTCTTCAAACCATTCATCAGTATGCTGCCTTTCAGGGTCAACACAACTCTTCTCTGCCTCTGTCAAAAAAGAATTCTAATTTTCTACTTCTGTGACAGTCCCAATTGTCTTTCCGAAGGTCTTCTCTTGGCTATTTAAGTAAACCAATTGTTCCATGTTCCCAACATCAACATGTTCTTTCATACAAGACATGATTGTCTTATCTTCCTCAGGGATGCTGCCCTTATTAAGTAAGAAATCTATGAATTTCTTTTGTTGCAACAACTCTTCTTGGTCTTCATCAAAAAGACTCTCTTCATCATACTTTATTTGACAATCTTCCACTTCATTTAAGACAACTCCAAGAGATGGATTGCCTTCTAGAACTTTTGCAAACACACTTAAATTGTCAATTTCAAAACTACAAGACCCAATGGTCTCATTTGATGGTCCAATATTCAAATCTTTCTTTGGCTACTCCAAGTCTTGTATAGGACTTAGAAAATCCTCACTGTCTTTCTCCTCATCTTTCTCAATCATAACATATGAATGCTTGCTATCCTCCTCTTTCATTTCTTGGTCATCATCATATGCCAAGCCCTCCTTGTTTTCAGCTTGCACAATAGGTTGGAAACCATTAGTTTCACTCGGTTGTGTATGTTCATGTACATGAGACCCAACTGTCCCATTTTCTTCCAAAACAGAATTCAGATTCTGTTTAACTTCCTCCTTCTTTACGACAACATCAACAAATTGTCCCCCTTCATTTATTGTACCTGCAGACATACACAAAATATCAGATTTAAAACACTGAGACCTCTTGGCCTCACTTGAAGTTTCAGTCTTCAAGTCTTCTCCCAGATACTCACTTGCCTTGAGCATCTCATCCTCCCATTGAACATTTCTCAGTTGCTCTCTTCTCTTCTGTAGCTTCTGCCACTTCAACTTTCTTCTCATGAGGAAACCACATCTTTGGTCTTCCTCCTCCCTTTGTAACAGCTCCATCAGTACTCCTAGATGGACTTCCATCAAAGCCTTCTCCCTCTCATACTCTTCATCAGTCATTCTTCTACATATGCCATTTGCCTTGGAATGTTCTGTCTTCCTTTTGTGGCTGCCTTCTGAACTTATTCTATGACTCTTGATAGTCATCTGCTTGAGTTTTCCTTCTCTTCTATGATCTGCACTCACAACTCATCTTCTCTTGAGAACACCACTGGCCTCTTGTATTTTACCATCAGTTGAAATACTAGGTTCTTGGCCACACTTCACTTCCACTCAGAAGCCTTTACCCATTTCCTTCATCATTGTCTTCAAAGACTATGACTTCTTGCTGAGATGCCTCACTAATTATTGTTACCTTCATATCAATGATATTAAAAACAAAGACCATTCCCAAGCTTTCAAAATCTTGTTGCTGCCAAATTTCTATGGCCACTCCCACACTTCTGTTTAGCTTCAATCTCTTGATTGAACTTTGCCTTCTCTTTCCTTTGCATGCATACACTCCTCCCAAAGTATATATCTCTGTTAGAGACCTCACTGTTCAGGCTACAAGCCTCTTCTACTCTTATATGCAAAGCTACTTAACTCATAAATCTCTGCTACAGACTGCTTGTCTGTCTTCTAGCCTTCTCAAGAACATTCCTTCTCTGATACCAATTGATGGCAGGCTCCTCCCTAAATCCTGCCTTACTTGAGGATCATTCCTAGTATGCTGTATCATTGGCACACTCTTCTAGGTTACAAATCCTCTAACCAAGTAGAAAGAAGACACTATTGACATTCTCTAACCCTCACTCTTCCACCAATGTTGGCTTGGCCCTAATACTTAACGTTTCAAGCAACAAAATTCTCGACACTCCCCATTATATGAAGACCTCTTTTCAAATCATGCGCCATCATCACTTAAGTGCCTGGTTACCATCCACAAGACTCTCCCCTATGCCTCGAGGGCTATCACTCTCAACTCAACAACAACATGGAAAAGGTGTTAATCCTCAGCACTTTCACACACTATGTGACTTCAACACATATCCCTTGGCTCTCAACTCTTGCATTCGTTAGTCTTAACTTCCACATCAGCATTGGCAATCGTTGTCAACCTCTTGACCTACAGTCATTTACCTAGAATTATCTAAACATTTACATATAGAATGTAAAGAATCTTTACACACCCAATATCATGAATTTATTTTTCCATTAACAATAGGACTGTACATGTCTTCTCGAGAGCTCTCACCCTCTCCCGTTTCTCTCTGTCCCTCTATTCCTATATCTCTCGAGACTCTCTCCAATTCAGTTACAAAATAGTGCCTCTTCAACTTCCACTAACTTCCTATCTAACTGAACCCTACAAATCTGCACACGAACCCAGATTCGGGTCACAACTTCTATTTTTTTGAAAACACTCACTTATGACTCACTCACTCACTCTTAACTATAATCTTGCAACTAACCTCTCGAGTCATTCCCTTTCTTTAGGGATATGTTACATTAACTCAAACCTCATTGACACCTACCACTAAGCATATATTTTATCTATACTTATTAAGAAATAAAATGCTTTATACATGAGATTTTGTTTTACAAAGGCCCCTCCCTGGGCTGATGTCTAGACCTAAAGGTCTGATTAACATTTAAAACTTGACCATGAGAGCTAGTGCTCCTGCAATCAATATGTATCGGATATGGATTCATATCTTGAAGTGATACAGCATGTGTCTGTAGAGCCATCTCAACTTTACGTAAATTATTGTGTGGGGGGAGGGGGGGAATTTGATGCATTTTATTGGAATATACACTGCACATATTTATTTGTTGATATTTTGTAAATTTGATCTGGATCGTTTCAATGTTTTTGTTCTAATGCAGCAGGGCCGTATATATAAATGATATTTTTCTTTCTTCTTACGGTGAAAGAGTTGATATCAAGTCACTGAATACTCCAAGGTTTATGTTTCTTTTCTCATAATTAAGTGAAGTTAATTTATTTTGGTCTGTCTTCTCACAGGGTGTTCTTGCACTATGTGGAATGAATCATAAACAAGGCAAGCATGTTATGCTTTGTTCTTGTAATGACAACAGTGTGAGCCTTTACGACTTGCCATCGTAAGTACACCTAATCTCAAGTTCATGCTATTCATTATTCTGCATACTTCAAAGTATTCTTTCAAGCTTTCATAGATGCAAATTCCTAGTCAATTGTATCATGTTATGCATGAATGTTCTCATTAAAATTTACAGGTTTTGTCTCGGGTTTAGAGAGCGAGCTAGAGTATTCTCAAAAAATGAGGTGTGAGCATTTGAGATTGGACCTTTAAAATTTTTATTGTAATTTTTATTGTAATCAGCAGCGATTTCCAGTTGAAATGCTACTACGGTCACCTCTTCATGCATAAGTCACCCCCGCTCATGTATCCCACCAGTGCAGCTCCTCGTGTACTCTTCTCTCTCAACATACTCTAAATACAACCACTCTGTTATGATCCTATTGGTCAATGGAATAGTCTCACATCGGCAGTGTTATCTTTAGGTGCCCCCGGGGACAAGTTCATGCCCTGGATGTCGCTAATCAAATGATTTTTTATGAAACACATGGAAGTCTCCTTCCTTCCTCTTGTAATCATCTATATCATGTTTTGATTTATCAAGTAAAATATGGGTATTAATATTGCTACATTTTATAGCCCTGCTGATTTTTTTGACTTTCAATTCCACAGGATGGCACTATTTTGGCATGGAATTTTAACTCTGCAACCAATACCATTGAGCATGTAGCTTCCCTTGCAGGCCATATGTTGCCTGTTGTCTCACTAGTCTCAGGGCAGGCAGACTTTACTTTTCTTCCATGGACCACAAAATAAGAGTCAGGTGTTTTCTTCTTGTTTGCTACCTTTATTTGTTTACAGAATAAGATAAAAAAAAATCCCTTCAACTTGTTCGGTTTAGAAATAACAGTACCGGGAATAAATATGGTCTTCCTTGCAATATTTGATGTCTTCTAGAAAACGAAGTATGTCTCTGATTTCAGATGATTTTATATTTGACATTGTGTAATGCATTTTTTGAATTGGATGTGTGCCTTAAGTGCTAAATATTGTACTGAGAGTAAACTTTCATAATTGTTTTTGTCATTTCTGTGCATATTTTGAGGGACATATTTCTTTTGCAAGTGGCCCTATTGTTGGTTTTGCTGTTGACAAACTTCCACATACTGTGGGATATGTTAGTTTAGGATATCCTTTTGGTGTGGCTGCATCAACACTCTTTGGGAGGCACCATAGAGCTATTTTGCAGTGTCCAAAACCAAAGCCTTTTGTGATGGTTTCACCAGAGTAAAACATCTAGAAATTAAACTGAATATGGCAGCGGGGCATGTTGGAACACATCTTTGTACCTGAGGGAGGTCATTTTCAAATGGAAGGCCCTATCTATGATGAATGCATGGCAGCTTTGATTGATAAGTTTGCCATGACTTTGTAGATGAAAACAGTTGACCAAAGGCAGTACTACATCCATTCCCTTGTTGCAAAGCAAAGCCTAGAAGATGCAAGAATGGCACATCCTATGTGCTTCAGGTGTTGTTTGAAAGGTTTAGATCTGTCATACTTGTTAGTGAGGATGATTTGGCTGAGACAACTATATAGGGAAAGCACTTTTGCAAAGGTATCACACTGTTCAGTCAGGAAACATTTGATTCTTTCACTGTTGGACTTGATTTGATTCTTTATGCCCCTTTGGTACAGTGTTGATTGAGTTAAGGACAATACTGGTTAAAGATAGTGTAATTGATTGGCAGTGAGTGTCAATATCTTGTCTTTTTCTCAGTTTCAAGTGTAAATGCATATTTTTTTAAATGTACTAGGTAGAAAATGTTTGAATAATTATGGCAATCTAAAAATTATCCATTATGCAAAACTTACATCTATTATCATCAGAGAAATTGTTTTTGATAGTACTCAGTCTTTTCCAAAACCCAATTAATTATATGGTGTCTAGGTTTTGTCGATTTTATTCACTGGTACACAAACAAACATTCATCCTTGGCATGGCCACAACAGTGTTCGGCATGGGGTGGAGCCTATATGGCCATGGGTTTTGGATAAAAATGGGGATGTGTGTTTGATGAAAAATATGAGTTGTAGAATTAACCTAAAGCTTATGGAAGTAAGTGGCAGTGGCAACTAAATTGTAATTGCAATGATGTTGTCGAAGTATGCGTTTGTACTGAATGAGGTCCGCTTTCAAAAAACATTTGTTGTTGATACCTTAGTATTGAATTTCAATGTACTATTTCAGACTTCAGTATATACTATTCTGCTTAGTACAATTTAAATTGTAGAATGATGAATATGAATCAATGTACACAGTATTTCATTTCTGAATCCAAATCTAAATCGCATATTCATCATTCACAAAATTGAATTTAGTATTTACATTGCACAATGATGAATTTGCATGGGATGAATTGTTATTGTTGGGATTTTATCATATTTTATTTTATTTTATTTTTTTAAAATTTAGAGACCCCGCTCCCCATGCTAGGGACCTCGACATCCCCCTTGTCCCCCAATAATTTACCTAAAATTTGGTTGGTGTCTCCACACATCCCCCATGTTTGTTTCTTCACTCCCGTGTCTTGGTTACTTGGTGGAGCATTGATTTGATCCCTCTCATGCTTGATGGATCCAGGGTTAAGATGGATTGATGCTATGTTTATATATTTTCTACAGGTTTTACTTTCAGCTAGTGAATTGAAGAACCTAAGGAACAAACATAAGGGTCTTGATTTCATTTTTTATTATTTAATAACATTTTTCCATTTCTTTGAACTTGTCATCTTTTAGTTTTTCATCTCATTCACTTTTTACAATATTTCCTTGATCTTAGCTTGAAGCTTGATTGCTATTCCTAGATCCAAGTCCACATTTTAAGGATAATGTGAGATGGGGTAAAATGTGGAGTCCCCCAGCCTCACAGAGGTTAGGATCCATGTTTGTTGTACCATCAAAAGAGCCATAGAGAATGGAAGTTTTTAGATCTTGTGAGGATCATTCCTTTTTTCCTTCCCTTGCTTCTTAGATTTTTCAAAACTTAGAACCCTCTCTTAGCCTATACAAAGAAATGACGTGCCCAAAATCCAAAAAAGAGGTCAGAATTTTGGGATTCTCAAATTTGATGGGGTTGTACTTACATAAAGATGATGAGATGATGTCTAAACAAAAATTTCTCTATGCCAAACTTGTCCTCGTCAAGGTAGTGTATATATGCAACTATCTATGTAGACTCTCCATTTAAATTAGATGAGCAACAACTAATGAATAATTGCAGATAAATTTGTTAGGCATGACCCAAATGACAGTTCGACAATGTCAGATTTGGCTGCATGATGGTAGAAACTTGTTAGGACCGGATCTTAGAGATATTTTATGCACTCTTATGCTCTTGCAATCTCTTGGAATGCATAGAGAATACCATGACCATGATATTACATGCTTGGATGTTAAGACAAGAAGCAGTGCGACATGAATAGGGAGATTTGTCAAGTTGGAATTGCAAGTGCAGTTTATTTCAGGTTGTAGGATTACAGTTTACTGCCAAGTAAATGTCCAAGTTAAGTCAACTTAAATAGATTTAACCTATAATGATAAGAGGAGGTTAGCAAGTATAAACTAAAATGTTGCAAGAACCTTTGCTTCTTATATTGTAGGCCTCATGTTTTGGGAATGGTTTTTGTCAGAGTATATAAAGATTATATAAAGATTCCGACCAGTTAATATGAATGAATATAAAGATTTGTGGAATAGTTAGTATCTTACAATAATAGAAATTAGTCGATCAAGAAAGTCTTCCACTTAATGATAAGATGATTTTCATTCATAACTATGAAACTGGAACATATCCTTCATATTTTCTAATTGTACCTAATAAATTACAGGGGATTTCTTGTAGTGAATGAAACGAGTGTTTCTCAACCTTCATTGGCATACAAGAAAGCATAACCACTTTATTGGAGAGAGTGCTCAATATGAGATGCTTATTCAATGTAATATATATATATTATGGTTGGTCATCTCACTTCTCTTCCTTCTCAACAACAAACGAGATTTGTTTTGGGGGGTTTCCATAATAATAGCCTGTAGGGATTTATGCACTTTGACCATGCTGGCATGTCTGACCACCTGAAATAACATGTTAAAACAAACAACAATCTGATCCAACGTTTTATTTGTAATACAATCATTTTTCTACGTCAAAAGGATCAAAACATAGCATCGACTAACCATAAATGAAAAGTATGGTAAGATGGGATAAGAAAATATTATTGATGTACAACAAATGACCACATTGAGTAGATCAATGGAATTAGAAAGTACATCTAGGATCAGTTCTTGGTGGGAGTGCAAAAGCAACGTCTATTGGTACTCTACCAAATGTAGAAAATGAATTAAGTATAAATCTAAGATAATAAGTACAAAATGAGATGACTAAAAAAATAAACAAAACCGTAATAGGTAGAGAAATGTAAAGGTGAGCTTTGATGTAGTTTCTTTATTTGCCGAAATCCCGGTACCAAAAGCTCTTGATCTTGTTTCGAAACCGGTTGATCCTGAAACATTTAATCTTATCAAAATCTGCCTCACCCTAACCTTTTTCACCTTTAAAGGAACCTGCTATGAGCAAACAAAGGGCACAACCATGGGATCGTCATTATCCCCAGTTGTTGCCAACATTTTTATGGAACATTTTGAAGCTTTAGCCCTAAACAAATTTAAACTAAAGCCAAAATGTTGGTATAGATTTGAGGATGACACCTTTGAGGTGTGGCCCCATGGTCGTCCTGCATTAAACTCCTTCTTTGACAATATTAACATTATTTCCCCCCAAATCCAATTTACCATCGAAATTCAAACATATAACTCTCTTCCTTTTCTTGATGTTCTCGTCTCACATCAACCTAATGGAACTCTTACCTATGAATTTTATAGGAAAATGAATCACACGGACCGATACCTTCACACCCATTCACACCACCACCCAGCCAAAAAATCTTCAGTTCTTAAAACTCTAATTAGTCGAGCCCTTCGAATCTCTACTCCCCGTGTCCTTAAAAATGAGAAGTCCCACCTCACCAAAGCCCTTGTAGCCAATGGATACTCTATCGCTCAAATCAATAAATCCTTATGCTCTGCCCTCCGCCCTAAATCTAAACCCCCCCTCCTTCTCCTTCCCCTTTTCTTGCATTGGCTTCTCTTCCCTACATCCAAGGCATTATTGATCACATCTCTATGTTGTTTTCTAAAAAGAATATTAAAACTCTTTTTAAACCCCATAAAACCCTTAAACAATTGTTCAGATCGGAGCTAACGACAAATATGATCCCATGCTTGGCTAAGGTGTTTAGTAGATTCTCTCTTCCTTTGGCAAATCATACATTGGCAAAACAGGAAGATCCTTCAAAGCCCGCCTTAAGGAACATATCGCTGACACTCACCACAATCACATCTCTAAGTCAGCAATCGCAAAACACTCTCACAACTCTAAGCACCTCATCTACTTTGAAAAAACCAATATTCTTGGATCTTCCTGCTTCTACCCATCTCGTGTCATTCCAGAAGTGCTCGAAATGGAAAAACATCCAAACAATTTCAATCGTGAAGATGGCGACAAACTTAGCCAATCATGGAAACCTATTATTCATCACATTTTTCACTAGTGGCTTATGACCTGTCTAATTTGTTGGATTACTGAGAGGGGGGGGGTGAATTAGTAATAGCATAATTATAATCCTTTTTCTTCAAATGTTATATCAATGTAGAATTATTATCCAATAATGAGCAGTAAGAAATAAACAATCACACACATACA
>JZKD02S2233550.1:29889-54899 GCA_000966675.3 Picea glauca
CTTAAAGGAACATCGTCCTCGATGTTCTATCTATCAATATGATGTGTATGTACAGAAGTAAACAAAATTGGATATGTCTGTTTCATGGCATCTTCCATTTCCCACGTAGCCTCATCTGGGCCAAAATGTTTCCACTGCACCTTGATCTGTGCAATGGTTTGGTTTCTGAGTGGGGTTTCCTTTCAGTCCAGTATGCATTGAGGTTCTGGCAAGAATTCTCCCTCTGGTTCCACTTGGATCACAGACCATTCAATTATATGATTAGAATCGTGTACATATTTCTTCAATAATGAAATATGGAAAACATTATGTGCTTTTACTGTGGGAGGAAGTACTAGCCTATAGGCTACAGGTCCCACTCTATAGAGAAATTCAAAGGGTCCACAATACCGAGGTGCCAACTTGGCACATGATCCCATCCTCAGGAACTCTCCCTGGGCTTAACTCTGAGATATACGTGGTCTCCCATATTGAATTCTCTTGGAGCTCTCTTTCGGTTGGCGTAAATTTTATGTCTGTTCTGAGCGACCTTTAGATTTTGTTTTATCTGAATCACTTGTTGTTCCATTTCTTTCAACATGTTGGGTCCAATAGTAATTTCGTTTACGGGATTACTCCAACTGACTGGAGTGTTTCACAGCCTACTGTAGAGGACTTTGAAAGGACTCGTCTTCAAGGATTCTTGGTAGCTGTTGTTATAGGCGAATTCCACCAGTGGCAGGTAATCTTCCCACTTTTTGGGTTGATGCGTTACATGCATCCTTAGCATGTCTTCTAATATTTGGTTTACTCTTTCCGTCTGTCCATCAGTTTGAGGATGATAGGCTGTGCTAAATAATAATTTGGTCTCCAGACTAACCATCAAGGATTTCCAAAAGTTGGAAGTAAATTTTGTGTCTCTATCAGACACAATCTCTTTAGGCATACCATGTATTCTGAATATCTCCTTCATGAATACGTTGGCGGTGTCTATTGCCTTGCAAGTCGACTTGACGGGGATAAAATGAGCGGACTTGCTCAATTTATCCACCACTACCATGATGGTGTCATTATGTTTGGTCAAGGTTGGTAATCTGGTGATGAAATCCATGGAGATGGTTTCCCATTTCTATTCCGGGATTGGTAGAGGTTGTAGTAATCCTGTTGGGTGTCGGTGTTCTACTTTAACCTATTGTCATTCTATGCATTTGGCTAAGTACTCAGTTATGTATTTCTTCAATACAGGCCAATGGAATTGTTTCCTGGTGGCTGTGATCATCTTCTGGTATCCTAGATGACCAATATATGGTCTTTTATGTAGTTCATCCATTATGAACCTCTTCAAGTCATCACAATATGGAATATACAATCTGTTTTTGTAATTTAGCAGACCTCCATCTATCATCTGGTAGCCTTCATACTTTATCCCTGTGGGTTCTTGCTCCAGGTATGAGGTCACGGTCTGAAAGAATGTGTATGTTTCTTGTGCATTCCTGACTCTTTCCTTGACATTCGTCTCGCAAGTGCTCACCACTGTCAGGTGAATTATTTTCATACTTCTGCTAAGGGCATTGGCCACCTTATTTTCCTTTCCTTTAATATGTTTGATTTCAAAGTCAAACTCGCTAAGGAAGGCCATCCACCTAGCTTGTCTAACATTGAGCTTTGGTTGGTCAAACAGATATCGCAATCCACAGTGGTCTGTCATAAGTACAAATTTCCTTCCCATGAGGTAATGCCTCCACATTTTTAAGGTGTGCACTATGGAGGCCAGTTCTGGATCATGGGTCACATAGTTGACTTCATGCACACTTCCTCCTTGCATAAGGACTCCTCCGAGCCCTTCCTTGTAGGCATATGTGCACACGAGGAAGTCATCTTTGGGATCGGCGATCTTCAACACGAGTGCATGGGTCAGTAGATGTTTTAGGGTTTGAAATCTTTCTTCACATTCTTGTGTCCATGTGAATTTAGCTCCCTTCTTCTGGAGGGCAGTGACTGGACAACCAATCTTGGATAATCCTTTTATAAATCTCCTATAGTATCCTGCTAAGCCCATAAAGGATCTGATATCTAAAACGTCCTTTGGGGTAGGCCATTCCATGATAGACCTGATCTTGTCAAGGTCTACTGCTACTCCTTCTTCAAATATGACATGGCCCAAGCAATGTATTTGCTTCTGGAAAAAGTCGCACTTGTTAAATTTGGCATAGAGTTGATGTTCTCTTAGCACTTGAAGCACAAGTCTAAGATGTTCCTCATGTTCCTCTCTATTCTTGGAGTAAATTAATATATCGTCAATAAAAAATAGTACGAATTTGTCTAGGAATTTGCTGAGCACATTGTTCATCAACCACATAAAAGTGGCAGGGGCATTGGTTAATCCAAATGGTACTACCACAAACTCATAGTGACTATATCTCGTCCTGAAGGCAGTTTTGTGGATGTCTTCAACCTTGATTCGAACTTGATGGTATCTAGATCTCAAGTCAATCTTTGAGAATATGGAAGCACCTCCCAATTGATCAAACAGGTCATCGATCCTGGGTAAGGGGCACTTGTTCTTTATGGTTACCTTATTGAGTTGTCTGTAATCTATGCACAGTCGGAGGGTACCATCTTTCTTTTTCACAAACAGGACTGGTGCTCCCCATGGAGACACGTTGGGCCGGATATAGCCTTTGTCCATCATTTCTTTTAGTTGTAATTTAAGCTCAACTAGCTCGGGTGTGCTCATCCTGTAGGGTGTCCTAGACACTGGCACCGCTCCTGGTGCAAGTTCTATCAAGAAGTCAATGTCCCTTCTCGGAGGTAGACCCAGTACCTCTTCTGGAAATACATCTCTATATTCTCTTAGTGTGGGGTGGTCTTCAAGGCTTGGTTTGTCATCTTCAACTGATTCCAACACCTGTATCGCATATAGTGGACATCCCTTTCTGCAATACCTTTTCATTTGAAGAGCTAATATTCGTCTCACTGAGATAGGTTTTTGGATCCCTTGAAGGGTTATCCTTCTTCCTTCTTCACTTACACATTCTAAGGTTTTATGGTAACAGTCCAGTCTAGCTTTATATGTGGCTATCTAGTCCATACCAATCAACAAGTCATACAATCCTCGGGGTAGTATGTTAAGGGTTGCTTGGGTGGGGAATTCACCCATAGTGAATTGGCAAGCTGGTATGACCTCCTCTACCTTCCTTTTGGTGCCAGTGGCTAACTGTACCAACCATGGCTTGGCGTGTTTATGTGGCTGTAATTTACACTTATCAATAGCCTTAGGAGCTATATAACTCAAATTTGAACCAAGGTCAATTAGAATAGACACTAGATGGTTGGTGATCATACCTTCCATCTCCACCACTGAAGCTTGGTGGTCAGCTTGTTTATTATCCACGGCTGCATAAATTTGCGGCACACTCCTGGCCACGTCATTGATGGTGGTAGCTTCTTGAACGTTGTAAATTCTCTAACTGTTCTGTTGTTGGTGCGGGCAGTCCCTCAGTAAATGTTCTTCTCCACAACCCCAACATTTCAAGGGTTCTCTCTTTGGGTTATCAATCTTTCTTGGGGTAGATCCAAAATTTCCGCTCTGGCAGGGGAAATTCTGCTGGTATACACTTCGGGTTGGAAAGCTCATCCTTGAGTCCTTTTTATAGTTTTTAAATCTTGGGGATTTAAACCCCTTTTTCTGGAATCCCGAACTATTCTTCTGCTTCCAGCCTTCGCGAGGTTCTGTTTGATGCCCAATCTATTCATAACAATATCTTGCCTTTCAGATAGTGTTTTCTAGGGTCTTTGGCTCATCAAACTCAATTCTGTTCTGATAGTCCTTAGGTAGTCCACTAATGAATCGTTGCACCTTTGCCTTTTCTGCTTTTATATAGGGTACGTACCTCAGCAACTCGAGGAATCTGCTGACATATTCCTCTATGGTGATTAGCCCCAGTTTTAGTTCATAGAATTCTTTAGTCTTTTCGTCGAAATACTTTTCCAACAGATACTTCTTTCTGAAGTATTTCTCAAACCGTTCCCAAGATAGGTCCTCTTCGTGAATCCCTTTTACATGCTTAAGGTCTTCCTACCAAATGGAAGCCTTTCCATTCAAGTTGAAAGTGGATACTCGGGCAACTCGTTCATGAGCCCAAGTAGGCCAAGTGTTGTAACCATGCTCTGATACCAATTTGTCACACACCCACTACGACAACCTAGATTTTTTCGTCTTTTTCTTTGAGAGACAGAATCCCCGATTTTCTATGGGGCCTAGTGCAGACCATCCCTTCCCTTATCCTCCTCCAAGTGACCACAACCTGGCCTTAGCACAAGCGCCTTTCGCAACTCGCAAGTTGGGATTCAAGGCTCTCGACTCCTCTTTCTCCAAACGTCGATACCCGAGATGCGATACGGGTATGGCTCCCTCCTCACTAGCGCCTGCTACATGTAACCATAGGATAGGCTAAGCACTAGCACCACTCGCAACTCGCGACTTCGCTAGTTGGAGTGTTGAGCCCCGGTGCTCCTCCTTTGCGAATCCCTGAGACGCGAGAGGTCAACGTTACGTGGACTCTTCCAAGTGACGCATACATGCCACTTGTCTCCTCCACTGTACTCTGCTTACGAGCTGTGTCGTTGCCGCCCGTCTCACGAGACCTTAGCTCTCGGCATTTTGCGACCTTAGCGATCAAGGGGAAACTTCTTCATCCTGTGAAACCCTGAACCACGATAAGTCAACAATGGGTTGACTCTTTCCCAGGCAACATGTGTCCACCACCTGCCACCCACTCCCACCTTTCTCTGGGTGCTTGTTGTTATGCCACCTGTCAACCACGCGGTCTCCACCTAACGGGTGTGCCATGTGTTCGCAGGAGCCCTCGATGCTCAGCACTTTGCGAATTCTACTGTCGAAAGGAGATTCTTTCAACCTTCGAACCCCTGATACACGATACCACACGGAGGTTCTGATCCAACGGTTCTCCCGTGGCTTGGATCCAACGACCACGATCACGTTGTGATTTCGCAAATCATGAGTTCATGCAGTCCTACCCTTGACCAATCCAAGTTGCGAGTCAGCGAAATGCTACCCAACTGCCACGCGTCCTGTGCCGATGGACGGTTCCGAGTACTTCGAGACTTTCAGGACATTGTTGAGTTCACTCTCTTGCCTATGCAAAGGTTAAGATTGACGGTCAATAGAGCTCCGACAGATCCTCAGATCTACGGTTCTGGATCCCATCGCTACTTGCAAAGGCTGAGAGGGTCAAGGTGTTAATGCCTGCGTTCCTCCTCTAGATCCATCAGTCTTGATAGATCTGGGGTATTTCTGAAAGGATTATGACCGTTTGTCTACCAAATGATGGGGTATTCTCTTTCGATAATTGGACTCGCTATCTTTTTTGAGCTTGAATCACAAAATTCAACTTCTCAGAGCTTAAACTCCCACGACTCCGAGACCTTAGAGAGCTACTCTTTCTTGCATAAGGTTTCCAGACCCGAATCGCATGAACCTTCAGACGGGTCTTGGGCAATTGTCCCTGATCTTAGTCGAGTATCTGGGTAAAGATTCGGTACGGTTCCAAGGTTTATGGGGTAATTCTCGGGGAAGATTACTCTTGAGGAGCCTTTCTAAAATATTACGAGAATCAAGCAAACAAGACGATTCTCGGTGGAGCGAACTCATGCCCCAGATTTAATCATTTGTATAGAAACCAACTATGGCATGTAAGTATACACATGCATCCATTATTTCCAGTCTGAAACACCAGGCAATCATTCCACACAGAAATCATTATGGGCATATAAACATGAGCATGTATTCATGGTACTCAATTCAAAATACAAGGCATAAAAAACTTATCAGATCCACCAGGCGTGATGCAACTGCTGAGAGGGGTGCTCGTTTCCACCCAACCGTAGGCTCAGTGACTCCAAATGGATTTACCACTAGCCACCCCTGAGCTAGACCACAATGCTTTGAGATTCAGTCTCCTACTTCCAGCTCAACGGAAGTCAAGGACGAAGGTTACTCTCATTCTCCTGATACAAAAAAATAATCCAAGACCAAGGTTACTCTCCTTCTCCTATGTTCAGAACTCCCTGTCTTTCCAGAGTTTCTCCAGTTCTCTTTCGCGATCCCTGTCGCACGCGCTTTCTCTCTACCCTCTACCACACTTCTTCTCTTGCCTTTTTCTCTGCAAGATTGTGTGTGGCGTGAATTTCCCCATCCGTGGTCAGGACTGAGAGCTTTTACGAATGGGTGGTTCACCCCCATCCCCTCATTAACTCTTGAGGAGCCTCCCCACCTACCAATCTGACAGGAAATCCATTCCAGGGTCAAAGAGTTGCTTTGGTCTTTGAGCAAGTAAAAACTAGTACGGTATTGGCTCGGTGGAAGTTAACGCAATCATTCCAGGTCCCTTCCACCACCTCTCATTAGCCATCGTGGTCTCTTTTAGCACATCCCCCTCCCAGCAGTCATGCAACACATATTCATAACCTAATTTACATTCATCGACCTTTTATACAAAGGTCTGTCAAATCAAACATTCACATCTTTGAGTTTGCCATAGTTCTTGGCCAATATAGTTATTTTTACAGACTGGGGGAAATAGGGTGTTACACTAGGAGTCCCCATGATCTTGGAAAACACTATTAATATTGACAAGACTAAGGTCATAATTATTAAATCCAATAAGATCACTTATGATACTTTGGTATATGACAACAATAACTTGGAGGAAGTGACTTCATACAAATATCTTGGAATCTATATTCACCACAAGCTCAACTAGAATTATAGCATTGAAAAAAGGGTTATTGGGGGATGGAAAGCTTATTATGGGCTTGAAAGCTTGAAAATAATTGTCAATCATTTGATCTTGGATGAGTATCTCTCATAAATCCTAGAGAAAGATAGAGCTTGTGCCACCTTTGTGACACTAAGAAGGTTGAAGATGAAAAACACTAAAACTCCATGGGATGAAAGCTTGTGCCACTTTTGTGACACTAAGAAGATTGAAGATGAAAAACACTTTATATTAGATTGTCCTATACCTAAATTAGTTCTCGATTTCAAAAAAATTGTCACACTATCAACCTTCTTAACTTTTTAACTCAACAAAACTATGGTAATCTTGAAAAACTTATTTTAATATTTTTAGAGTACAAAAACAAAATTCTAAAAAATTAAGTAATCCCTTACAATCTACAATTCTTATGAAAAATTGCACATACTTACAAACATAAGGTTACATCAGTATTTAAAATATATATATAATTCTACTATACATTTTGAACAATTACAACTCCCTTCGAAGCCGACTCTAGCACGAGCTTTGATGCTGTAGACGTTGTGGGAATCCTGCACGAGTCGTAAGGACTGTTGCGAGGCCTCACCTAACCTAACTATTGTTAATTGATAAACAGACTGAAACTAAGGCACTCTGTCTTTCTATTTTGAATTATAACCAATTTTTCAATTTGGGTGTTCTCGTAAATTCAATTCTATTCCCACCTGGCCCGGGCTAAGCTTCATAGCGTAACGAATTTTACCCATATTCCGAGTAATAACGTTTTATCTTCTGAGATTGCGTGGAGGTATGATGATATTGCAGATGGGTTTGGTATAATGCAGACGAGTTCACTGAAAATTTGCACACGGAATTCGAAAAAGTAAACGCTGATTTTATTTTATTGTAATTTTTATTTTATATAAATAAAAGACATTTAACAGAATTATGCGTGTTTTGTTATATTTATATTTATGCTTTACACTTATAAAAAGATGCTTTACACTTATAAGGAAATCCCGCATTCCGTACCGCATTCCGTACAGATCCTTTTCCAATTCATCGGTAAGAAGTCGATTGCTAACAAAATCAGAGAGCTTTCATTCATTCATCTCTCATATTTAATTTGCACTAAAACATAGTATAATAATAATAATAATTTATTTTTAAGGTTACAGTTAAGTTAACATTAAATTAATTAAATTGATGTATAACATTTTTTTAGTCCAAAAATTTTAGTGATAAAATTTATCAAAATATACATACTCTACTCTCTCTAAATTAAATCATCGATTAGATCATTCATGTGATGAATCTACCTTCCATTGTGATCATTAGAATATTGAATAACGCATAAACAATGGTGAAAGCCAAACAAAATCGATAGTATTTGGTATGAATGATCAATGAAGAGCCAGTATTATATGATTTCGTTGGAGCACTAGATTGAAAGTGCAACGGCTATATCTCATCTCTATCTTTCTCTTTTCGTTACCCAATCGATCTCTTCTCTCTCCCACGACCCATTCTACGTCACTTAAACAAAATATTCCACACTTTCAATTTGCAATGTGAAGTGGAGCGAGGTCGGTGCAGTAAGGTAGCGAAAGATGAATTCCAAATTGATACGCAACGTTGTTTCTAGGTAAAACAAATAGAAACAAACATGTAGCGAGAAGAAATGAGTTGAAGATGTTTGGAGAAAACCCACTACTCTGAACGAGAGGATGGATGTGAAGGTCGGATGATGAGATCTGTGTTGAAAACGTGTTCTTAGAGGATGTTTGTTTATCCTCTAATTCTTTATAAGAAGATTGCATTATAAGAATTATTTTTTTAATTCTTTATAAGAAGATTGCATTATAAGAGAACCATCCTTATAAATGATCGACTTTGTCTTTTTATTATTTATGAGATTCGCCTTGGTAAACTTTATATTTGAAAGGTGTGATGCCCATGGAAAGTTGAGATATGAAAGTCGACTTTGTATGCATGGAGCCCTAGGTATAAAAAAAACTTATTTTTTAATTATTTATAAGAAGATTGCATTAGAAGAGAATCATCTTTATAAAGGATAGACTTTTGTCCTATTATGCATGCGATTCGCCTTAGTAAACTTTATTAAAAGGATCCTATATATATATATATATAAGTGGATAGACTTTTGTCCTATTATGCATGAGATTCGCCTTAGTAAACTTTATTAAAAGGATCCTTTATATATATAAGTGGATGTGGTTAAATATTTTAAATTAATATTTTTATTTTTGGGTTTAATCTTGAACAAAATTGGTTCCTTCATATAAAGGTTTAGTATTATAAGTTTGGTTTGGGCATTTTTTAGTTTGTGTTAATGGTTTAAGTGTAGAGTTTTAAGTTTAAGGTGGAGAAATTCAGCGGTAAGAGTAACTTTCAGCTATGGAAGCTCAAGATGCGGGATCTGCTTGTGCAACAAGGATTGCAAAAGGCATTGGCTGGAAAGACAAAGAAACCGGCAAGCATGACAAACGAGGACTGAGAATTTGTTTTTGTCTAGCAGATGAAGTGTTGTTTAACATCATTGGAGAGGAGACAACAATAGGTTTATGGAACATAATGGAGAGTCTATATACGACAAAGTTCTTGACAAACAAAATCTTCTTGAAAACGAAGTTGTATAGCTTATGGATGAAAGAAGGTACACAAAATGTTGATCATTTGAATGTTTTCAATACACTAATTTGTCAATTATCTAGTATGGAAGTAAAGTACGAAGAAGAGGACAAGGCAGTTACACTATTGTGTTCATTTCCTAAGTCTTGGGACCATCTGGTCACATCTATGTGGTTCAACTCAACATATGTAATTGATTATGACACTATTGTGGGAGCTCTGTTGTCTGAGAAGATGAGGAGGAGATCGAGTAAAGAAACCTCAACAGCAGAAGCAATGGTGGTCAAAGATCGATCTACAGAAAGAGAGAATAATCAAAGGGGTACATCAAAATCAAAGTCAAAAAGCAAGAAGAGTAAGAAGAAATGTTGGTTCTATGGCAAATCTGGGCATCTCAAGAATGATTGCTGGAAAAGACAGAATGCATCCAAAGAGGGCTCCACAAAAGAAACAAAGGAAGCTAATTTAGCTAAAACAAGTTCAAGTTCAGATATGGTTGATGAGGTATTGTCTACTGGTGATGTTTCACATCAACATCAACATTGGTTATTAGATTCTCGTGTGTCCAACCTCATGTTTCTTCATAGAAATTGGTTCTAAACTTACCAATCTATTGATGATGGTGTTGTTTTTATGGGAAATGTTTTTTCTTGTAAAATTGTTGGGGTTGGTAGCGTCTAGATTAAAATGCAGGATTGTACTATAAGATCATTAATAGATATGAGGCATGTACATGAACTTATAAAGAACTTGATATCTTTGGGAGTTCTAGATTCTGTTGGTTACAGGTGTACAAATCAAGGTGGAGTATTGAAGGTGTCCAAAGGCATCTTAGTAGTCATGAAGGAAAAGCGGATCGAGAAACTTTATCATCTTGAAGGAAGGAAAAAAGTAAATCAAGTAGTGGTAGCATCTTAAGGTGCAAGTGACTCTATTCATTTATGGCATCAACGTTCAGGTCATATGATCGTAAAAGGACTTAAGGTACTGGTTGATCGTAAATCACTTCCAAGTTTAAAGTTTTTGAATTTGAATTTCTGCAAGTATTGTGTTTTTGGAAAAAAGTGTAGAAAAAAGTTTAAAACCTGAAGACATGTAAGAAAAGGTATCCTTGATTACATTCATTCAAATGTTTGGGGACCATCCCCTACAGTTTCTTTTGGAGAATCATTATATTTTGTGACATTTATAAATGATTACTCTAGAAAGGTTTGGGTCTATTTACTTAAAAGAAAAGTTGATGTATTTAATACTTTTAAGCAATTCAGAGCTTTGGTTGAAAAGAGTACTGACAGGTCAATCAAGTGTTTAAGAATAGATAATGGAGGTGAGTTCACGTCTGTGGAGTTTGAAGACTATTGCAAGGAATTTGGGATCGAATGAAATAAGACCATGATTTATACTCCTCGGAAAAATGGTGTTGTTGAATGCATGAATAGGACTCTTATAGACAGAGCAAGGAGCATGCTCAATAATGCCAAGTTGCAGCAGGAATTATGTGAAGAAGCAGTTCTTACAACATGTTATCTAGTAAATTGGTCACCATCAACTGCAATAAACTGTAAGATTCCAGAAGAGGTATGGACAAGTCATTCATGTGATTATTCAAATATGAGAATATTTGGTTGTGATGCTTATGCTCTTATTTCTAAAGATCGACGTTATAAGTTAGATCCTAGATGAAGGAGATATGTCTTTGTTGGTTATGGTGATGGAGTTAAGGGGTACAAATTGTGGGATCCTAATGCCCACAAACTCATCATAAGAAAATATGTAGTATTTGATGAATCCTCACTCTTAAAATCAGAACTGGTGGTTTTTGAAGTGAGACAAGAACAAGTACCACAAGTTTAGCAAATTCATTTCGAAATTCAACCATCTTCAGAAAGGGGGGAGCATGAAGAAGTTCCAGAAGAAGAAGATGAAAATGTAGAAAATATCCAGGAAACTGAGGATATGCCTCAACCATCTCTAAGGAGATCTACATGGGACAAGAATCATCCTAAAAGGCATGTTGATTATGTTTCATCTGTGGCTTTGGTTTCTATTGATAGAGAAACTAGTTGTTATCAGGAAGCAATTAAGGTATCTGAAAGTGCTCAATGGAAAAAATCTATGAAAGAATAAATGGATGCCTTAGAGAGGAACAAAACATGGGACTTGGTGTAAATTTCAAAGGATAGGAAGGTTATCAATTGAAGTGGGTCTACAAACTAAAAGTGAACCTTCCTCAGTGCTCAGTGCACTAAATATGCAATCCTCTCAAAAGTTTGTTTAGATGGCATTCAAATTAAATGATGCTCTCTTGACATCATGCATGAATTTCCATGTGCAGAATCCACCTCGAGTAGTGTCATAGATTCCTTGTCATATATATCCAATTTTAGTCAAAGAAGTGGAGTTATTACTTCCATACCAATCATTTAAAAGAGTATTCAAAGTGAAATATGCTAATTAACGCCCAATGGCACTAATGACCCCATCGATTCACTCGATTCTCGAATTTTCATTGTGTGATTTGAAAACCTAGGTTCCATTCATGTAGAAAATAAGTGAATCTCGAATTATCATTGTGTGATTTGAAAACCTAGGTTCCATTCATGTAGAAAAGAAATGTGAAGGGATATGAACAAATATTCAGGAATTTCTGCCCAAAATTCCCCACCTAGGAATAAGGAAATGCATGCCCCACAATTGAGGGGAACGTGAAGTAATGAAAGCCACAAATTCCTTTCCAAAATTCCTATACCTTGACATCCTTTTAAGCGAAGAGAAGATAGAGACCATTTTTTGGCATCTATAGGAAGTGGATGTGAAGGGTTGTGAAAACATTTTTAATCATCTCCTGTACTATGAGGAAATTCAGGACTTTCATAGGAATAATCATCATTTTGATCCTATCCTAAAATAACATTTCTGCTCAAATTGTCCCTAGTTTGGTCCATGTAGAGTTGAATTGTTTACCACCAATCACTAAAAATTTGGCTTTAGTTGTGAGAATAATAAATGGTAAGGAAGAAGTACTTGATAATGTTCTTTTTATTCAATTCATAGTTTCCATACTAGGTTGCATGCACGGTAATGTTTGTTATTAGCACATGAGAAGACAAATGGGTGGCTCTCAATACAATGAGTCATGGTTGAAGGATCCATGGCTATTGTGGTGATGTTTCCTATTAGCACATGAGAAGACAAATGGGTGGCTCTCAATACAATGGGTCATGGTTGAAGGATCAATGACTATTGTTGGAAAATTCTCGTATGGAGGAAGCTAGGAACAATAGAGTCTTGTAATAAATTTTGCCATTAAGCTTATTGATAATTATGCCACTACCAGAGAATATGAATTCCATGTGGAAAAATTGATCGAAAAGTTATAGTTCCATCCATCATTGTTATGAAGAGTATGTTTTGATTTTAGTATATGAATTCCATGTTGTAAAACTTTATGTTGGGAATGTAGTGTACATGCCTATGTTTTTATTGTTGGTGGTTTTGTATTTGTACTTGTTAATGTGAATAGGTACTAATAGAGAGGGATCGTGCAACATTTAAGAGTGAGGATAAGTTCAATCAACACCTCCTAGTCATCAAACAAGCATACCTATTTTCAACGAACCAACCAACATGTATACATCTAGATGAATAATACACAATGTCATCCACTAGCCAAGTTAATTCAAAGGGCATACATGTGGTATGGAAAAATAATAATGATAATAATATAATCTATTTTTAAGGTTACGGCCAAACAAGACACCAAATTGGTGTATGATACCTCCTTGTTTGTGGGACAAGGGACCCCCTCCACCCAGCGATTTGACTGGTAAAGTCAATGGAGGTATACATACCCTACCCCCCTCTGGATTTGAACTTGTGACCTCTTATGAGGTAAGACATGTTCTTAACCATTAGGCCCACTCAGCCTATATAACAATATAACAATTCAACAAAGTGGGGATTCATTTTAGTTCTTGAGCCTGCTAAAAAACAACTTCTTAGCATGCTAAGGAGAAGAGATAGAGGCATTTCCTTGAGTTTTTGGAAGCACATAGACACTATGGATGAATGATAGGCAGGAGGGAACAACAAGCTGAGTAAAAAAGAAGCATATAAGAGGTTTACGGTTTGGTAGATGAACTTTTTTTTTTAGCGGTTTGGTGCAAGGTCTATTGGAAAAGCAACAAATAATGGCTCCCTTTGGACATGGTTTGCATTGAGTTCATAGATTGAGTCTGCAAACCAAAAAAGGATGGAAAACCATGCCTTGTAAAATCAAGTGATGTGAAAGGAATAAATCAACAACATCAATTCTTGCATTAACAATAAAAAAAATTAAATTAAGAGAATGTTGTATCACTCCTCCTCCTCCATCAAATTGACCGCCACACATCGTGATTGCAACCATTCCAAGTGTCCAACATGATGTGCATGTTTCCATATTGTTATGGTGTGTCATCTTTGTTTGTATTGAGATGTATGTGAGCAAGCAAGCAAGTGACAATGAAATGAATTGGCGTGTGTTATGGAATTATTCATTAGTAGTGCTCCTATTGAATCTCTATAATCAAAATCAGTGGATGGAGAGTTGGAGTAGGAATAGTAGATAAATAAAAGGGATGTTTCAGACTAGGAATGCATTAATGACATAACTATTTTCTATAAATACACCATTTCAAAGCAATCTATGTTTCTGACTACATAATTATTTGATAAATTATGTTTTTTCATTTTTCTTCTAAGTAGTTTTTGTGATTGACAAGATTTTTTATGTATGTATGAATGAAATTGTTGGTGATGCACATTGCCTATAAAGTAATTGGGAGTGGAGCATGAATAGATGAGGTGAATAAGGAAGGGCCAAAGGAGGTGGCTCTCCCAGCTCTTAGTAGTCTTAGTGGCATCAAGAGTGAATTAATCTAAACACTAACTTCTCTACAAATTATCATGTAACACACCCGTTACCCAACAAAATGAAATAATTTGATACCCATTAAAGTAAATGCACACAACATGATAAAAATGCTCATGCAACTACCCAATAGTTTTAAATTCATAAATGTAGATTATTTAAGCATAGACATTTAAATGCTTAGAAACCAGAGAAAAATGCAACAAAACACAAATTTCAAACATAACATTAATACTGTAAATGGAAATAGTGATAAGAACATGTATCTTTGTAAAAAAATGCAGAACTAGTTACAAACATGAGATGTTTCAACCAACCACAATTTTTTCTACTCTAGTTCTCTCAGCAGCGGGTCACCCCCAAGATGGGGCTATGAATCCACAAGAAAGAATGGTTCTTATTGTTCGCTACTATCCACTCAACATCTCAATTCCCAATAAATTCCCAATAAACTAACTCTTACAACAATTCCAATCCACCAACGCTTTTTTGCCTCAACCTGCAAAACCCAAGGAATGAGGTCCCCTTCTCTACCACACAGTTCCTCAATCTATCCCTCTTCCCTCTATGGATTCAACACGAGTTGGCCATGAAATCTCTCAATTGGTAACTCTAGGAATTTCAATTGTACAGGAGTGCTCACAACAACATCCTCACATGCTCATTTGGGTTATTTCTCAACATAGTTCACTCATAGGCATAATAGCCTCATTCTCCTTGCATTTTCCAACTCCAACAAGCTGTCTTCAATACCCACTATGGCTACCTCCCATTTTGTCAACACCTACACAACCCATGCATCAATAATTAGCTGAGGTGACTTCTCGACCAACTTCTTAAACACAATTTGCATCATGAGTTTATTTGTTGGTTCTTCAATAGCTAGGTGAGATGACTTTCCCACCAACCTCTTACATGCATCCAATGATTAGTTCTTAGTAAGTAAAAGGAAGTAAATATTAATAATAAAATGATTTAGAAAAGTAGCTTGGGTTTATTAGGCATGTGGAATTTCTCCTTGGACCCCCTTTTAACCCCCTCTCTCTTGTGTAAACTTAGTCTCCATAACTTTGTCCTTAATTATTTTCAATGTACAATATTTACATATTATCTTATTTGATCCACTACCATACTTAACTAATACTTAACTAGAGTGTTACATCTCCCAAGTTGAATCCAAATAACAACATATAACAACATTAACATTGATGATTGTGGTTGTTGTAGCAATGATATTTCCATATAGTCATAGTAGCATGAAAAACATGTAAAAGTGAAAGGGCATCATAGATTGTGCCATTTTTATGGATGTTGCCAAGTGATGGATACGATTGGCAGCTAGCAGTTAGAGTTTAGATAACCATATGAGTGCATCAATGGTCATCTAACAAATATAGATGAGGACAATTTACCTCTCCCAATCAAGCATAGGACTAAGAGGAGGAAAGTGTCTTATATAGCATAACAAAGAAATGGCCTACAAAACTCTAAATTTATATATGTAAAAAGAAGCCAAATCCTTTAAATGAATTAAAAGCCCAAACCACCAAAATCACTTTTGTCTCTTTGAAAAAATGGGAATCATTTTAGAGTGTTGTTGGAAGCTCCACCACTTTGGGAATCATTTTAGAGTGTTGTTGGAAGCTCCACCACTTGTTAGATCGTTGTTGACATGGAAGATTGTTTCGTTTTGTTTGCAGCACAAGACTTGGTTGCATTGAGGCCACGTAGCATGTGAAAAGTACGAAATTATTAATGTCAAGTCTGGGTTTTTTAGTTGAACAGCGCCATATCTGCTGCCCATCTGCTTTCCCTTCAATTCTTTCCTCCATCTTGCTCCGAGGTACCCGGGATTTCCAGTTCCTGTTCATCAATAATGTTCCTTATGTTCTTGCCTGCGGATGGTGTTTTTGTTCACAAGATATACCATGGATTTAATTGAATTCTATAGAAATTGAGGTGGAGGAATAATAATGGAGGTCGATTCTGTGAGTTGTATAAAAAGGGATTAGCCTTTTAGCAGGCAGGTCCACCAGGATGTGAGGTCACGATTTTGCTAAAGCAATCAAAATGGAACCTTATAGAAACGGAACAAGCAATTAACTAATTAATATATTTGCTCAAACTATAAAACTCCAGGGATGTTGGGGATAGATAGCCCTGAGCTTTTCTCGATTGGAGATTTAATTGAGCTTATCTAATGGACATGAATCAAAGTTAATTTGGAAATTCAGCCTGAATTTATTTTCAGATTTGGGCATCCAACGGCATACTGCAAAGTTTAACAGTTGAATTTGCTCCATTCGTCTTAGATGCACCGAATCTGCAATCAATATAAAAATATTGAATCTGCAATCAAGATAAATATGCCCGGGTGGCTACTTAAAACTCGCCATGGTTTTTAACTTTAATTGAAATGCATAAATGAGTATCGCATTACGGTGGACATGGACAGAAATGGATTCGCCCTAAAGGCTTTTTACTAAAAATGTTGACATGAGACTTGGACGCTTCTTTTCAACCTTGCGAGGGCCAGAGGCATCGAATCCGGAACCAGCCTTTTCCCGTGCAAACGTTTTCTAAACATTTTACAGAAAGCATTTGGTCATATCTTGAAAGTTAAAATGATTACGAAGGAATTCGCTCGAAACACAAACATGATGGATAATGTTTGGACAAGGTTTATGCAAACACTCATGCAATTTAAAAAGGTTTTAAATATTTTTCTGATAATGGTTGATTGATTTGTGGTAGTGGTTGATTTTCAACTTTACCAATAAACCCTATTCTCACTGGTATAGTCATTAATTTCTTGTTTATGTTGATGATATTGTTCTTATAACCAGGAGTTTCCATGATCTTGGAAAGCAACTAAGAATCCTCAAGGATTTTTGCTTCAATAAAGGTATGATTGTTAATATTGACAAGACTAAGGTTATGATTATTAAATCCAATAAGATCGCTTATGATACTTTGGTATATGACAACAACAACTTGGAGAAAGTGACTTCATACAAATATCTTGGAATCCATATTCACCACAAGCTCAACTAGAATTATAGCATTGAGAAAAAGATTATTGGGGCATGGAAAGATTTTTATGGGCTTGAAAGCTTGAAAACAATAAATCATGGAGAAAGATAGAGCAAACCCAAAAGAATTTAATTACCTATAATCTCAAAATAAAAGGAAATAAGTCCTATCCCATCCTCTTCTTAGAGATAAGCCTTTCCTCCATTGAAAGCACGTCTATGACTAGATACCTAATGAATAAGAACAAGTTAAACAACATGCAAAACAAGAGGCTTCCTAAAATTGCTTCAAAATTTATTTGTAACCACCTTCTACTCAAGCTAGGATGACATAAAGATGCCTAGTCTTGGCTAAGTCATTGGGGAATCATGGAAGGGACCATTTTGCTGAATAAGAATACTATTAAAAATATCATTAAATCAAATTTTAAGGAGAAAATGTGGTGTGACAAAGACTTAGAGGAAAAAAGAAAATTAAGGTATTATAACGATGTAATCAACCCTAGTCTAGAAGATCAAAATTATCTCTTTGTTTTGACAAGTGTAAAGAAAAAAGAAAACATTGCTAAGATAAAAACAAAGCATTGGTCTATTCCTAAAAAGCCATGGATGAAAGCTTGTGCCTACATTAAGAAGGTTGAAGATGAAAAGCACTTCATCTTATATTGTCCAGCCTATACCCAAATTAGATCTCAATTTCAAAAAAATTGTCACACTACCAACTTTCATAACCTTTTAATTTAACAAAACTGTGGTAATCTTGGAAAACTTATTTTAATGTTTTTGGAGTACAGGAACAAAATTCTAAAAAATTGCAAGTAATCCTTTACCCTCTTAAGATGTGATCGGAGGTTTTTATCATCATCATCATATTTTAGCCTAGCTCTAAGTTGGAAAAAAATATCAAACTTTTATGAAGTATGAAAAAATAAAAAGATGCATGATCCAAATTCCATATATAATTTGGAAAAAAAATTATAAGAATAAGTATTCATAATCTTTGCATGGACACGGGTTCTACAATCTACAACTAAATATGAGAGATGTTACATACATACATAAGGTTATATCATTATTTAAAAAAAAAAAAAAAAAATTCTACTATGATGATGATGATGATGATGATTAACATCCACTAAGATTGAATTGGTCTATGTGACCTTAAGAGGGTAAGTGATTACTTGTGATTTTTTAGAATTTTGTTTATGTGTTTGAAGAGCATTAATAGAAATTTTCCAAGATCACCATAAATTTGTTAGGTTAAAATCACCATACTATACATTTTGAACAATTACAACTCCCTTGAAAACCGACTCCACCACTAGGTTTGATGGTGTAGACGTTGAGGAAATCCTCCACGATCTTTGACTGTTGGGAGGCCTCACCTAACTATTGTTAATTGATAAACAGACTGGAACTACGCCACTCTGTCTTTCTATTTTGAATTATAACCAATTTTTCAATTTGGTTGTTCTCATTATGATAACGTTTTATCTTCTGAGATTGCGTGGAGGTATGATGATATTGCAGATGGGTTTGGTAATATGCAGACGAGTTCATTGAAAATTTGCACACGGAATTCGAAAAAGTAAACGATGATTTTATTTTATTGTAATTTTTATTTTATATAAATAAAGACATTTAACAGAATTATGCGTGTTTGGGGGTCTATTATTTTTATGTTAGGTGTTTTCTTAGTGAAAGATGAATTCCAAATTGATACCCAACGTTGTTTCTAGGTAAAACAAATAGAAACAAACATGTAGCGAGAAGAAATGAGTTGAAAATGGATCCGTGGTTGTGACAGTCTGTTTTGAGAACACACTACTCTGAACGAGATGATGGATGTGAAGGTCGGATGATGAGATCTGTGTTGAAAACGTGCCAATCAATTTTCCATGAGGTTGTATGTATATCAGTTAAATTTAGGCACATTTCAGTCAATAGGTTGTGTAATTGATGGTAGAGGTATAGAGTGCAATGTATATAAGTGTATATAAGAGGAGATGATGATTATATGACTCTGTTGACTATTATAATTCTTCCTTAATCTTATATTTAGTTTTCATATAAACTAGCACAGCCGTTAATATAGTAGGATAACGTTGAAAGGTATCTGCTGGTAAAGAATTTATTAAATTTTATTATTGATTAACAAATAAACTGTTGCGCTTCATTTATTTGGTGTTAATATTTTAATTTCTGTAAATCATTTACGTGGCAATCAGTGAGCTATCAAAGTAATTTTTAAATATGATTAGATAAATGTAAAAAAGTAAACACATAAATGTCTTTATAATAGCTAGGAAGTTAATGATTGAAATCACAGCCATTTATTTTGTGTGACTATTAAGAATATTCCAGCCATATTTAATCATGTCCATAGAATACTTATTAAGCACTAAACCCCTATTAAATTTGCCCATCATCAATAAGTGTACATCTTTCGATGTAATTTCAGCATAATTACTTTGTTATTGTTAGAGTATGTGACTCTTATTTTTGATTTATTGATTGTTTATGCTCTGTTTATACTTCCACTACCTAACAAATATCAGAGCTTCAAGTGAGGAAACCATTGCACGAAGATCTGCAAGGACGATTTCTTTGATTTCTGAAAAAGAAAACATATATGTTGAGTGGGCGATTTCTATGAAAGAGGACGGCGATTTCTATGAAAGAGAACAGATTTGATGCCTGAGCGATTTCTGTGAAAGAAGGCAACTTCGTGTGCAGGGGCGATATTTCCGTTCAATAGGGGCTATAATCAGTCCCAGATTTTGAATTTAATCGCTTCCTAAGACTTACTAGAGATGGGATACCCAAGTTTCATCGCTCCCAATGGCGTGGATCAGGGCAAGATAGCTGCGATAACAAGTTATCATTAACGATTTTTTGAAAGGTATGATGCCCGTGGAAAGTTGAGATATGAAAGAGGACTTTGTATGCATGGAACCCGATGTATAAAACAACTTGTTTTTTAATTCTTTATAAGAAGATTGCATTATAAGAGAATCATATTTATAGAGGATCGACTTTTATCTTATAAGTCCCCGCTGAAGGTAAGAAGGGACTCTAGCTTTAGATACGGTGTTCACCGTCAATTAGTTTGATGTTTACTTTTAATACATTTAGATTTAGATACGGTGTTCACCGTCATCCATTAGTTTGATGTTTACTTTTAATACATTTAGTATATTTATAACTTAGTAATACATTTTAATACATTTAGTATATTCATACATGAGTTTTAATTTTTTATATTAAATATTTTAATAAAAATTATTTATTTATGATTTTATTCGCTTTAACCATGAAAGATATTTTAATAAAAATTGTTTATTTATAATTTTATTCGCTTTAATAATGAAAGTCATATTACATTGTCATATGGCAATGCTACTCTAACAATGAAAGTCTAATGAAAGTCATATTACATTGTTATATGGCAATGCCGCTCTAACAATGAAAGTCTTATTGGAAGACTTGCTCCTCCCAAAAAAAAAACAATTCCAATCCTTATTTTTAATCTTGTTTTTAACTTATGACTTATGATTTGGATGATGATTTGCATGAAATACAATCTCAATCCTTATTTTTAATCTTGTTTTTAACTTATGACTTATGATTTGGATGATGATTTGCATGCAATGAAAGTTTTATTGGAAGATTTGCTCCTCCCAATAAAAAAAAATACAATCTCAATCCTTGCTTTTAACTTATGATTTGGATGATGATTTGCATGCAATTTATTTGAAGTTTTAATCTAAGTTCTAAGTTTTCAATGCACTAAAAAATGTATGAATATGAAGAGTGCCTCATCTACATCCCAAATTTCAATGTCTGGCGCCACTGTCTCCACCACCTGCATATGTATGACACCACCGTCTCCACCACCTGCATGTGGTCACATGGCCTGCTCATTTCTTTCTTCCTGGCACTATGGCACATGGCCTGCTCATTTCTTTCTTCCTGGCACTATGGCACATGGCCTGCCCATTTCTTCCATCATTGCTTTTAACTTATGATTTAGATGATGATTTGCATGAAATTTATTTGAAGTTTTAATCTAAGTTCTAAGTTTTCAATGCACTCAAAAATGTAGGAATACGAAGAGTGTCTCATCTACCTCCCAAATTTCAATGTCTGATGCCACTGTTTCCACCACCTGCATATGTCTGACACCACCGTCTCCACCACCTACATGCATGCAGGCACATGGCCTGCTCATTTCTTCCTGGCACTATGGCACATGGCCTGCTCATTTCTTCCTATCACTATGGCCAGGGTTGAACTTGCTAAGCTCTATTTATAGCCTATACCCCTGTTGTCTATACCTATGTATCTGTATCTGGAACTTAAATTGTTGTTGGTCCATCAACTTAAATTGGTGCTACTCAAGGGAGAAACCCAAGTCGAGCCCATTGATTTATTGATGGAAAGGTGAAAGGCCAACCAAGATCGGATATAGTAAGTGACATAGAAATGCAGTTTGTTTATGTAATTGTCATATGAAGCTACAGCAAGGTAACAAGAGTGAAGCTACAACAAGGTATTGGAAGGTAAAACTACAACAATATAGAAACAGAGTGCAGCTACAGCAACAACAAGCAGATTTCAGAGGCAAGATGGAGGAAGAGTTTGGTCATCAAAACCACCTGCACCTATCTATCAATACCAATCTTCCGCCTAAGGGCCTACCTACCATTTGTTGGTAAGTTTACAAGGGTTGGGAGGATTGATTCTTGAGGAACACGCTGGGAAATACAAAAATTTGGAACTACCCTAATGTGCAAGAAGCCACAACAGGTCTAGGAATGCCTAGTAAATATGTCGAAACAAGGCTAATTGTAATGTTCCTGACTTGGCTAGTCTAGGAAACATTGTTGATGTGTGTGTAGGATCAAAGGTTTACAACATATAAATGATCATACAAATAATAAACGCAACAAAGGACTGCACAGTTTGTATTATGATATCTCTATGGATTACAAAATGGTCGAATGCGACTGAATAAACTGACAATACTCGACTAGATCAAAAGACAAGGATCTTAGCCGGAATACAAATAAGCAACTGCGGCTGAATAAAATAAAAATACTCGGCTAGATCAAAAGACAAAAGGATCTTAGCCGGAATACAAACAAGCAACTAAAAGATAATACCCAAAATATGGGAGCACTGCGGAATCAATGAAGAATGATGGAAGACCCGGATGATCTTCCCAGTGACTAGGGTGTGTCTTTCAACATCAAAATCAGCCAACTGGTGTCTTCCTTCTGGAATACACTAAACTATCTCTCTTGAGATGCGCCTCTTCTCCTCAATAACAAGTCATAATCTGCATAATGATGAATTAGGTCGCTGACTCTTCTCTTATAGCTTTCCAAAACCCTAATTCACTTCTAAAACCCTAATTCATTGTTCACCTTTTCCCTCCAAGTGACTGTTACTTTATTTTATTATTCCTTGATTAAATCACTTAATTAATTAATTAATTAATCATTTTACCTCTAAAAAGTGAATTATCCATCCTTATGGCTTCTCCGACCACTAAAAGTCACTTCTCACCATCTTATCCTGTAGTGCTATTCTTCCCCATTCTGGTGAGCTTTTACACTAAGAGGTTTCTCCAAGTAATATGCCCATTATGACCTTCTTAGTGAAATTAATTAAGATATGACCCATAATAACTCAAAATTACAGAAATCATCGGAATGCAACGAAACCAAAACCAAGTTGTGTGGAATGGATCATGATGATGAACGACGTAAGTTGGGCCCAATAAAACCCCTCAATATCTCCCAAACTCTCTGTCACCCCTATCTAGCTACTATGGTAGGCATAACACTCTGTAGAGTTATAATGTCCCAAAATGGGGACATTACATTCCTCCCTGCTGAAATATTGCTTGTCCTCAAGCAATAACTGAATCCAACTACATATGATATCGGGGTCCCATATCCACCTGTGTGACATGAGGTAGATTCCCCTCAAGATGTGGTCTCTCCAAGTGCTCACCATACATGACACCCACATGCTCCTGATGAGTAGAATGATCAATGGCCGAGGAATCTCAGTCAACTCCCTTAGTAACCACTCTACTCGAAACTCAACTCCATAAAACGTTGAAGTACCAAGCACTCCAATCCCTGGATCCCATATCAGAATGTCAACTACAATGCCCTGTGGAGTATAGTTCTGTAACATATCAACACCATGAGTCTCCTGCAAATAACACATGGCCTCAACCCGAAATGGGTATATCCTACCAAACCATACCAAACTCAACATGATCCCCACCCACTGAACATGTTGTTGCCATATTGAGGTACTACAAGACCTCAACGAATTATCAGTCAGTGACGTGCTCTCCCCAATACGGAAACTCAATGGAAAATCAAAGTGACTCCCCCCTGCAAAGGTATGCTCTTCTCCATCAGTCAATGAAATGTTCGATCCTGTAATCCCAAGGTCCGATGCTAGTCTTTGACAGGGACCATCATGTTGATGTTGCTCTACTATGATCATGATTGTCTGCTCAAAGTATCCATATTGGACCCTCCACTCCTGGATCCTCATAAGATGAAACAAACTATTGACCAAATGGACTCCCGGATCCCATGTCAAATTTGGAAGTTCATCACTCCCAATCCCCACTAACTGCTGGTGTGCCCTACGGGTAACTATCGAAAGAACTCCACCCTCATCCCAATGAGAGTCTGAATATGTAGCAACCTCTGAGATATCATGTGTCCCATGGCCTAGGATACTCCCCATCATGCCCATGGCCTCAACTGTCTACCCCTGATGATCCACCCCTATCATGATGAGTGCAATCAAGACACTCCTATCAAGTGGTCTTGGCCTACCAACTCTCCATGTCCCCTACCACTGTCTAGCTCCCTCTGTGTTGTTGTCAATGATGAAAGTATTGGGAAAGGCTATCATAAATATCTGCAACCAACTGTAGGACTGGAAAGTATCATATGATTTGGTCAATCCAAAGGACTTAACCAAAAGCTCGTCCATCGACATCCATGGTAAATAATCGCTTGTACTCATCACTGAACACCAACCATCGGGTACAATAGTAGGTACCTCCACCAACTGCGGGTCAATCATTCTCCATCCATCATCACTCATGCAACTACTGCTACGGTGAATGTGATCTCCTAGATCTGTATACTGCTGCAAGGGAGAGGAATATCCATGCTCTACTAAGTACATCTCCTCCTTGCAATCCAATGTGTCCCCCTGAATCCCACTGTACAACTCTGTATGTCTCTGTGAACTACCACTCATCATTGTGTGCCCCTGCATACTCATGTGATCTTCTATATACACCTGCAACATCATGGATCCTAGGTGTACTATGGGGTCATCCTCTACATGAAGGTCAACCAATCCTGGAACACAAATGGAAGTGTCCTCATAACTGCCCATAGCTCTGGAATCCCCATGTGTACGTGTGTGCTCAATTGTCTCAACACCCCTCGTGAAGGGTGGTCCCTATGACCTATGGATATCCTCATGTATCTCTGGATCATATCTCTCCATACTCATCAGTGATTCTGGGTACTCCTCATGCTCCTCCCTCAACTGGTGCTCCACTGCTAAACCACCAACATCCTCTCGCAATGTGGCTGAGGG
>JZKD02S2233550.1:67452-78069 GCA_000966675.3 Picea glauca
GCAGACGAGTTCATTGAAAATTTGCACACGGAATTCGAAAAAGTAAACGATGATTTTATTTTATTGTAATTTTTATTTTATATAAATAAAGACATTTAACAGAATTATGCGTGTTGGGGGGTCTATTATTTTTATGTTAGGTGTGTTCTTAGTGAAAGATGAATTCCAAATTGATACCCAACGTTGTTTCTAGGTAAAACAAATAGAAACAAACATATAGCGAGAAGAAATGAGTTGAAAATGGATCTGTGGTTGTGACAGTCTGTTTTGAGAACACACTACTCTGAACGAGATGATGAATGTGAAGGTCGGATGATGAGATCTGTGTTGAAAACGTGCCAATCAATTTTCCATGAGGTTGTATGTACATCAGTTAAATTTAGATTGTGCAAGTATGCACATTTCAGTGAATAGGTTGTGTAATTGATGGTATTGGTATAGAGTGCAATGTATATAAGTGTATATAAGAGGAGATGATGATTATATGACTGTGTTAGACTACTATAATTCTTCTTTGAATCTTATATTCGGTTTCCATATAAACTAGCACAGTTGTTAATACAACAGTTGGATAATGTTGAAAGGTATCGGTTGGTAAAGAATTTATTAAATTTTATTATTGATTAACAAATAAACTGTTGCGCTTCATTTATCTGGTGTTAATATTTTAATTTCTGTAAATCATTTAAGTGGCAATCAGTTAGCTATCAAAGTAATTTTTAAATATGATTAGGTAAATGTAAAAAAGTAAACACATAAACGAATGTCTTTATAATAGCTAGGAAGTTAATGATTGAAATCAGCCATTTATTTTGTGTCCAGCCATATTTAATCATGTCCATAGAAAACTTATTAAGCACTAAACCCCTATTAAATCTGCCCATCATCAATAAGTGTACGTCTTTCGATATAATTTCGACGTAATTACTTTGTTAGATTATGTAACTCTTATTCTTTATTTATTAATTGTTTATGCTCTGTTTATACTTCAGCTACCTAACAAATATCAGAGCTTCAAGTGGTGAAGCCATTGCACGAGTGACAAGATCTGCAAGGACGATTTCTTTGATTTCTGAAAAAGAAAACATATATGTTGAGTGGGCGATTTCTATGAAAGAGAACAGATCTGATGCCTGAGCGATTTCTGTGAAAGAAGGCAACTTCGTGTGCAGGGGCGATATTTCCGTTCAATAGGGGCTATAATCAGTTCCAGATTTTGAATTTAATCGCTTCCTAAGACTTACTAGAGATGGGATACCCAAGTTTCATCGCTCCCAATGGCATGGATCAGGGCACGATAGCCGCGATAACAAGTTATCATTAATGTTTTTTTGAAAGGTGTGATGCCCGTGGAAAGTTGAGATATGAAAGTGGACTTTGTATACATGGAACCCGATGTATAAAACAACTTATTTTTTGAATTCTTTATAAGAAGATTGCATTATAAGAGAATCATATTTATAAAGGATCAACTTTTATCTTATAAGTCCCTGCTAAAGGTAAGAAGGGACTCTAGCTTTAGATAGGGTGTTGACCGTCAATTAGTTTGATGTTTACTTTTAATACATTTAATATATTCATAACTTTGTTATACATTTTAATAACTTTGTTATACATTTTAATACATTTAGTATATTCGTAACTTTGTAGTATGAGTTTTAATTTTTTATACTAAATATTTTAATAAAAATTGTTTATTTATGATCCTATTTGCTTTAACAATGAAAGTCTTATTGGAAGACTTGCTCCTCCTAATAAAAAAATACAATCTCAATCCTTGCTTTTAACTTGTGACTTATGATTTGGATGATGATTTGCATGCAATTTATTTGAAGTTTTAACCTAAGTTCTAAGTTTTCAATGCACCCAAAAATGTACGAATACAAAGAGTGTCTCATCTACCTCCCAAATTTCAATGTCTGACGCCACCACTTGCATGCAGGCAGGCACATGGCCTGCTCATTTCTTCCTGGCACTATGGCACATGATTTGCTCATTTCTTCCTAGCACTATAGCCAGGGTTGAACTTGTTAAGCTCTATCTATAGCCTATTCCCCTGCTGTCTATACCTATGCATATGTATCTGGAACTTAAATTGTTGTTGGTCCATCAACTTAAATTGGTGCTACTCAAGGGTTGGTCCATCAACTTAAATTTGTGCTACTCAAGGGACAAACCCAAGTCGAGCCCATTGATTTATTGATGGTAAGGTGAAAGGCCAACCAAGATCGGATATAGTAAGTGACATAGAAATGCAGTTTGTTTATGTAATTGTCATATGAAGCTACATCATGGTAACAAGAGTGAAGCTACAACAAAGTATTGGAAGGTAAAGCTACAACAGTATAGAAACAGAGTGCATCTACAACAACAACAAGCAAATTTCAGAGGCAAGATGGAGGAAGAGTTTGGTCATCACAATCGCCTACACCTATCTATCAATACCAATCTTTCGCCTAAGGGCCCACCTACCATTTGTTGGTAAATATACAAGGGTTGGGAGGATTGATTCTTGAGGAACAGGTTGGGAAATACAAAAATATGGAACTACCTTAATGTGCAAGAAGCCAGAACAGGTCTAGGAACGCCTGGTAAAGATGTCGAAATAGGCTAATCGGATTAGAAATAATCTTGATATAGGCTTAGCGTGGTTAGTGATGATCACGTGTGATGTTGGATGTGGATTCACTAACAAAGGACAATTCAATCTTACCTTGGAATTGGAAAAAATAATGTTTCCTTGCATAATATGGAATCCTTTTTCTTCCTAGGATTTTCCCTGGCACAACTAGGCTATTCTAAACTTGAGCTAGAGACCTCACCCCTGAAGTAAATCCTCGCCCCTACTACAAAATCCAGTGAAGATAGGTAAGTGCTAAAATAATTTATAATTGTTTGAATCGCTAAGATATAAGAAGTGCTAAGTGAAACAATAACATAAGATCAATTATTTGAATTCTTCGTGCTTACCAATGAAATCTCAGGCAAGCATTCATACCTCACCTAGTAAATTGAAAAGATTAAGTAGAGATAGAATTGATGCAACACACTACACTATTGATGTGTATTCTATTAATATGAACCGTATAGTTACACAATATGGTTACAAGACGTTACATAGTTACCAACTCCTGTAATGGTAAACTAGCTAACTAACTAACTAGTTAAGAATGTAATTAAGTATTTTCCTTAACACTCCCCCTTAATTACATTCAGGAAAAACTATCACTACACCACCAATGCATTCCAATGCAATAGACTTCACACTCCCCCTTAAACAAAACTTGGTCCTAACTCTGAGATTAATATCTCACATTTTCCCTGTTAATCGAAGATTCAAATTCTCCGATGCAATCATCAAGTTAGCATACGAGTAGACACCCTTGTATCTACCAAAGTGGACTTCATACCACCTTCCTTTACCAAAGTGGACTTCATACCACATACCTTTACCAAAGTGGACTTCATACCACATTCCTTTACCAAAGTGGACTTAATACCACATTCCTTATGGCCAGCGCCTCAAGCTTCTCAAAACCAAGGATAGTTGTGATGTATCATGACCAACGCTTCATGCTACTCGAAACCAAGAATACATGCTACATGATCACATACTGACCTATGTAGGCCTGATTCAATCAAGGCTTACTAAACATGAGGAACAAAGTTTGCATATAGTTGTGGTGTATCATGGCCAACGATTCATGTTGCTCGAAACCAATGATACATATTGACCTATGTAGGCTTGATTCAATCAGGGCTTACTAAACATAGGGAACAAACATTGCCTATAGCAAAGCTCGCAACTTCTTACAAATGGGACCAAAAAATTTACTGGAGTGTCTACTGGGGTGTCGGGTACAACCGAACATGCACCCCTCAAATTACAACAATTCATTTCTTATGTATTTGTTGATGAATGAAAAAAAAACAAAAATTTAGTTATATTTTGTTGCATGTCTCTTCCCATCTTTCTTCTTTGCGAATTTATTCATGCAGTTTCAATAATGCGGAAACGTTGTCCATAAAAATGGATTTTTTCTCTTCAATAATGGAAGAGGCAATAATTTTGTATTGTGGCCCTCGATCTTCTATCTTGCAAACTATTCGCTCCATGGTGACTCTTCTTCATTGGAATCTTCTTCTTCAATTCACTGGCTCTCTATGGACCTAACTGGAATCTGCTTCTTTTGTTCACTGAAGTTGCTTCACTCTTTGCATATTTCTTAATATAAGAATCATTACCATGTGTTTTCCTCTTGAATTTACCTGTCTTGGATTTCCATATTCTCTTGGCATTTGTTAGAGTAGCTAATTCTAACAAGCATCTGTATTGAGTTATCTAAGCTCAATACCTTTTTACATTTCAAATTCCAAAACATGTGAAAATTAAATTCTCATAAACCCTTCATCAACATATTTTCATTTTTCCAGATTTTCCACATAAATATCTCCCCTACATTACTTTTTCACTTCACCTTGGCATAAACTTTTAATTCTTGACTCACTTCTTAATGTCTCTTTACAAAGCCAAAAATAAATCACACAGCCTTTCAAATTAAAATTTAAAATAGACCACTTTTTTATACAACCTCTTTTAAATTCGGTATAAAACACTTCATTTATCCTTTTTTTTTAAATAATGCTTATGGTTCTCAAGATTCCGACCCTTGCTTGAGGGGTTCTAATTCGCTCTAAAATTTAGAGCATCATTTCTCAGGCCACTATGTCTTTCCAATCCTTTTTTAATATATCGTCGGGCACTTGCATCGATGGACGCACAACCATTTTTCATAGAAGTTTTAAAAGCATAAATAAACGAAATTTGAGTCTTTATGAGCTTTACCAAAATCATGGTTGGCTTCTTGGTGAACCAAATCACTGCTTCTCATGGCTGGCTTCCTGGTGACAACCTCCGGTTGTCGGCTCGTTGAAAAAGTTCTTAGAAGTTTACCTAAGAAATTTGAAATGGTAGTCACTGCTCTTCTTGAGTCGAAAGATCTAACTAATTTTTCTATAGAAGAATTGACTGGTTCATTGTTATCTCATGAAGCAAGGATGACCTTGGATCCTGGTACTTTAGAACATGCATTTCAGACTAAAGTGTCCATGGACAGAGGCAAAGGCAGAGGTTTTCATGGACGTGGTCGAGGACGTGGTAGAGGACGTTCTCAAACAAGAGATAAACCTAAACAAACAAAAGATCCACAATCTATAAGAAAATTGTGTGGAGCCATAAAGTTGACGAATAGGAGTGCCACATGTAAATGTTATGGTTGAAGTGGATTTGGATGAAGTTTTCAAAATGATTGGGAATAGTTTGTTTTTTGAAAGCATGCTTAGTGTGCTGAGTTATTATTGATTGTGTACCTTGTTAAAGGATGAAAATAGAAAATATTTGTGTCTTGGAAGAATGTATTGGAAGAATGTATTGAATCTTATTGAGTCTAGCTAACTCAATATTGGTATAGTTATTTTGTTGGAATTCGCGACTCTAACAAATGACAGGAGAATAAGGAAATCCAAGATGAAGGTAAATTCAATAGAAAAAAGATGTTAAGCATGGTGATGAGATTTATTTTGACTTTTATTAAGAAATTTGCAAAGAGTGAAGCAACTTCAGTGAACCGAAGAAGCAGATTTCAGCTAGGCGAGAGTCAATATCAGTGAATCAAGAAACAAATTATGGTGAAGAAGAGTCAAGGGAATAGTTTGCAATACAAAAGATCGAGGCTTTCAGGAAATAGGGGCTACAAGACAAAAGTATTGCCTCTTCCATTATTGAAGAGCAAGAATCCATTTTATGAACAACTTTTCTGCATTATTGAACAGTAAAAACTGAGAAAGTCGCAAAGAAGAAAGATTGGGAAGAGACATGCAACAAAATATAACTAAATTTTTGGTTTTTCATTCATCAGCAAATACATAAGAAATGAATTGTTGTAATTTGAGGGGTGCATGTTCGGTTGTACCCGACACCCCAGTAGACACTCTAGTAAGTTTTTTGGTCCCATTTGTAAGAAGTTGTGAGCTTTGCTATAGGCAAACTGTGTTCCCCATGTTTAGTAAGCCCTGATTGAATCAAGCCTACATAGGTCAATATGTGATCATGTAGCATGTATCATTGGTTTCGAGTAGCATGAATTGCTAGCCATGATACATCAAAACTATATGAAAACTTTGTTCCTCATATTCAGTAAGCCCTGATTGAATCAGGCCTACATAGGTCAATATGTGATCATGTAGCATGTATCATTGGTTTCGAGCAGCATGAAGCATTGGCCATGATACATCACAACTATCCCTGGTTTAGAGCAGCTTGAGGCGCTGGCCAGTAGGAATGTGGTATTAAGTCCACCTTGGTAGAGGAATGTGGTATTAAGTCCACTTTGGTAAAGGTATGTGGTATGAAGTCCACTTTGGTAAAGGAATGTGGTATGAAGTCCACTTTGGTAGATACAAGGGTGTCTACTCGTATGCTAACTTGATGATTGTATCGAAGAATTTGAATCTTCGATTAACAGGGGAAATGTGAGATATTAATCTCAGAGTCAGGACCAAGTTTTGTTTAAGGGGGAGTGTGAAGTCTATTGCATTTTTGCATTGGATGCTGGTGATAGGAAAAATTGCATTGGTGATAGTGATAGTTTTTTCCCGAATGTAATTAAGGGGGTGTGTTAAGGAAAATACCTAATTACATCCTTAACTAGTTACTTAGATAGTTTACCGTTACAGGAGTCGGTAACGTCTTGTAACCATATTGTGTAACTATACATGTTCATATTAATAGAATACACATCAATAGTGTAGTGTGTTGCATCAAATCTGTGAATGGAGCAACTTCGATTCCTCTTCTCTCAAATAGAGACTTCCATATCCGTGGGTCCTGGGCTCTTCAGTGATCAAATAGAGACTTCCATATCCCTGGGTCCTGGGCTCTCCAGTGATGAAGTGAGGCCCAGACCCGCTCTGATACCATGAAAAGATTAAGTAGAGATAGAATTGATGCAACACACTACACTATTGATGTGTATTCTATTAATATGAACCGTATAGTTACACAATATGGTTACAAAATGTTACATAGTTACCAACTCCGGTAAACTAACTAACTAACTAACTAGTTAAGAATGTAATTAAGTATTTTCCTTAATTTTGATTTACAGCTACTTCGTTCCTCAAGCAACGAAAGCCATGCTGGTTGATCCCGTCTTCTATTCGAAGTTGTTCAAAACCCTACGCGGATAAAGCACTGTGGATGAGACGTTGCACCTCTGGCCGTGAACTGAACTCTTTCTACAAATTTCAATTCAGACATCTCCGAATGATCTTCTTCCCTGCCTTCTTTCCCCGGTTGTCTGGGTGCTTGCTTTTTATAGATAGTCTGGTCAAAAGGCCCAGGCATGTAAGCTAGCCGACTCAGACGAAGTCGGAGGCTCCAACCAGAAAAAATGACCATAAGGGAGAGGAACGCGGTCGCTAGACACTCGACAATAGATAGGGAGAGAGGAAGAAATAGAGTGAACTGCCTTCAAAATCCTTCCTAACAACCAAGGCTATCAGCGAAAAAAACCTAAGCACAAGCAGGCTGTGGGGAGCGCCTACATACACAAATCTATTTTAATATGTATGCAATCGCGTCCTAACATTGGAGGATAGGTGGAAGCACTGGGGTCAAAGGGCTCAGCTGGAGTATACCCGTATACCCTATCTGATGGGTTAGTTAGGAAGACCACACAGAAGTCAGTAGTGGGGTACCAGGTCATTCAAGTACCAGTCTCACTTGATCCATATGTTAGAAGCTCACCTCCTGGACTCAACCGAGGCAGCCCTTGCTTGGCTTGTTTGGCAGGCTCAGAAAGGCAGTTCATAAGGAAGGGTTACAAAATGTCGAGTGCTTATATAAAAGCTAGAGAAACTTCTTCAAAGAGAGATTGAAGTTCAAATTCCTTATCGAACCCTGATTTCATCTACCAACCCTTAATCCACATGTGGGAAATCCTAGCATTCCACCTTCCTCCACAAAGCAATTGGTCCTGTCAAAGCTGTTAAGCAATAGTCGGGTTGATGCTTTCAAAAGAAATAGTCTGGCCTGATTGATTGTCTGAAGCATAAATAGGCAGAACCAGTAATGGCAGAGCTTGAACCATTGAAACACCAATGGCAGAGCTTGAACCATTGAAACAGATGGATCGGGTAAACCGGTGCGTGTGTATCGGTTGTGCAGAGTCCTTCTGTTCTTCTTCGGCTTTTCTGAAAGCTTCTTTATTTCCTTGGCTCTATCTTATTGTGAGTTCATGTGAGCCATGTACATATGGCACTTGTGCTTCCACTCATCGTTTAGACCAACACCTGCGATGCGAGCAACCACCTGTGATGCGAGGAACCACTTGTCATGAACAACCGCACATTCAGGTCGCTCGTCCCCATGTTGTCAATTTCTTTTTATATTTGTTTAATATAGTTTTCTATTTGATTATTCAAAAATAGGTTTCATGTGGGTAGATTCTTTAAATATATGATTGAATTTTCAATCTTCCAACATGGTTGGACCCGATGGAGAGGTTGTAACCTTCACCATGAAAGCTCAACTTCAGTGACAGAGGAAAGAATTGCATAAAACATCACACAGTTAAAAGTTTGGGGCTGTCCAAATGTTCCAGAGCACCAGAAAGGGAATATCCCGAAAATCCTTCAGTTCTTTCCTGGAAAACCATATATGAAAACGATATTTCAAAGTAGAACTCCTCCACAAGGAGCGAAGATCAGTCTCAACTTCAATTTCAATCCAAATTTGATTTGATAATTTGATAAGTATAGGAACAATGTAAGAATAGATGAGTATTTGTCTCATGGTTGAATACTTCCTGTGGGCAGAATAATCCCCGTGGGCATAAATAAATAATCCAGCTGGCTCCTCAAAATCGATTGAAAAAGCTGGACGAAGTAGTGGTTATTTAACAAGATCAACGTGTGCTGTTGGAAGCTCTGGTTCAAGTGCTGGTGTTCTCTCGACCTCTGTTGGTGGTGACGTGAGTCCTGTCGGCTCTGAGTATTCACTTTTTACCGTCTCTCTAGAACCAAATACCGGTGAATTTGGTGTTCTCCTTTGAAGGAGAATCTTTGACGAGAAACAATTTGGTGCTTCATACTTGATATGGAGATTTCGTTGTTGTTATTTATAGTTATTTTGATGGGACACAATTTAGTGCTTCATACTTGAATATATATTCAACGTTTTTGACAAAACAGATGAGAGTATTGTAGCTTTCAATATTGTTTTATGTTATTGTAGTCTTGGCTTTATCGTGTTTTTAGCCTTTTCAATCAATTCATTTCTTTAAGATGTTGGAGTGCTGCAAGGCTACCTCGAGAGCCATTCAAAGTAGAGCGTAGTATCTTTCGAGGGTCTTTCAAAGCTGGTTGAATATGTATTATACTCAAGTGGTGTGAGGCTATCTCTAAAGCCTTTCAAAGTGGAACGTAATATCTTCTGGGGTCTTTGAAAGCTTGTTGAATATGATATGACTAGCACAGCTTGTTAAACGTATGAAGAATATGAAGAATATGAAACGGTGGATTGTAATTATGCAATTTTCATAAGTAAATATGGCATAAATGTAAATTTAATACTGTAAAATGATACAAAGTTAATAGTGGAGTAAATTTGTAATTTTAATTAAGTTTGTTAATCATTTGAACTTGGCAATTAGATGGTCACACAGTAATTTTTTAATCATATTAAGTAAATGTTAAAAGTAAACAAGTTAACGCCCGCACGGGTGTAGACGGATTGACAAGTGTCGTGTAAATGGAAGGAAATTTGTAAATGAAGTCTCATGTTCGATTCTCACCCGGACTTACTCGTGTGCCATTCTTGCGGGCTAAAAAAAAAGTAAACAAGTTAACGGAAGCTTTTAAAAATGCTAGAAAGTTATGAATATGAAATCTCTTTCATTGATTTAGAAGAAGGACTAAGAATATGCTAGCATATTCAATTGATAACCATATTGAAATTTATTGTTAAAAGATCATTAAATATGTCCATTATCAATAGGTGTACATATTTCGTAGTAATAAAAAAATATTACTTATACTTATTTTTTCAAAACTTGTCTAATATAATATGATAAAAAAATATTACTTGACTTGTTATGGAACATAATATAAAAAATAACAATAATTTTTGCCAATGTATGTTGCTCTAACCCCGGAAAATAACATAGAAAAACTAGAACTTCAACTCAAGCACACTTGAAATGAGAAACTGTTACAGTAATATAACTAGCGCAGTTGACATACAATTTGAAAGCAAATCTGGTTGTGGATATCAAAATTACATAGTCTATGGTCGTGGAAACTTGAGATTTTCGTCGATAGAGGAATTTTGCAGAAAGTTTTAGGTGTCGTGTTAAAAGACTTAATTCTTAATCTTTGATTCTGTGAAAAAAAAAATTTAATTTAAAAGTTATAATAATAATAATAAATATTTTTTTATCAAATTTAATAATTTAAAAATTTTAAAATTTAAAAGTTATAATAATAATAATAATAAATATTTTTTATTAAATTTAATAATTTAAAATTTTTAAATTTAAAAATTATAATAATAGTAAT
>JZKD02S2233551.1:8872-20648 GCA_000966675.3 Picea glauca
AAGGAGGTTGCCCCCTCGAAGAGGCTTATTATCTGATATTATCTCTTTTTCAAGGCGTTGAGTACTTTTCTTGAGGTTTTTCTATGCTATATTGATGTTTGGTTCTTAACACACGGGGACCCTTCCGTGCACATTTTTGGTCGACGATAATGTACTTCCATTAAAACAATCAAGAATCCCAGGTAGTTTTAATTCATATTTTGGAAATCGTGCCCCTCCTCTAGCTGTACGAACCTCCCTCTTTCCCTTGGAGAATGCGCCCTCCTCTTGTTGTTACTCTCACTTCTCCATGACCTTATTCTCTTTCTTGAGAAAAGTGACTCTTCACCTTCCTACTCAAGATCTCCTCAAAGTGTGTGCCCTCTCTCCCTCAAGTGTTGCATTTATGCAATTTCCAATGTGTAACTCCTTTAACACTTGGTCTCCCAATGAAATTGATGGTCAAGATCTAATATTTCCCTCATGAGATCAATGGTCACGACTTAATCATTTGTTGAGGTCACTTAAGTCACTAAAGTGATTGACAACCTCATAAAGTCACTTTTACACATTAAAAAATAAAAGCTCAACTTAGCTTTATAAAATCGCTTTATAAAGTCACGAGGGAGAAATGTGCTTGGTCACTTCCGCATGTTGGGTGTCGCTTATGCGGAAGTACCTCAGAGCTACCAAATCTAACATAAAGTGCATATAACGAAGCATTCCATGTTTTATTACCTAAATTGTTGTCAAGTGACTATATAATAGAAGTGAATAAGTGGAGGGCTATTTCATGGCACTTGTTTGTTTATGTGCTCATACCTGTGTATACATATATACTTACCTATATGCATAAAAATTTCACAACCTTGAAGAAGACTAATCTTTATTGGGCATAAACTTAGTCTTGGCCTTGAAATATTTTGAAGGAAAAAGTGAAATGTTATTTCAGTAATGCTTCATTGGTGATGTTGAAAATCATGACATGGTCTTACCTAGGTTGAACTCAAATTTCCTAGCCTTTCCCAAAAATGTAATAACAATCATATTCCACTGTTCTTGTAAGGAGACTAGGAGGATGACATCATCTATGAGCAATAGGGTAGATATCATGTCTCCATAAAAACCTCTGCAAAAGAAAGTCATGGATATCATGTGAGAACCATATTTAGGTATGATAACTATGCCATATAGTATCATACTCTTGATAAAGAATCTTAATTATTGAAGTTGTTCTAGTAAATTCAAGAAACATTGTCAAGAGCTTTTGAAAGTTCACAAAACTAAACGGGGTTGGTGTGTTATTCTTTGCATGCCACAATTGTATGGCCAATGTGAGGATGTGTTAAAGAGCAAGGTAATTTAGATTCTTTCTCGTCCCTTGGATTTGAAGCTACTCACTGTAGGTTAGTGGAAAAAACTTGTAGAGACTATAAAATTGCATGAAACTTGTTGGAACTTGTGGAAACTTGCTAGGACTTGCATAGAGCTCATGATTTTGACCCTTAATAGGTAAACATGGACCCCACATGCAAAACACTTAGAGAAAGGGCTTATACATGGTTTTGGAGGGAAAAAAAGACCTTGAACTCCTCTAATGAAACCCTAAAGGCATATAACTCATTTTCTCATTTATTCTTGAGTGATTTTGTTTCAATCTATATTGTGACTGTGAACAAGGAAACTTGTTTTAGTGGGGTTTCCTATAATACCTTCAATCTCATGCTTTGATATCTCCTAAAATACATTCACACTCTCATGCTTTGATATCTCCTAAAATACATTCACACTCTCATGCTTCAAGATCAAACGAAGGAAACAAAATAAATGATACTCGAGATTGGAGACATTGTCTATTTTGAGTTTATGATTATGTCATGATTTATGTAGTACAATAGTTGAATTGTTGAACTTGTTATTATTTGATGGATTCCAAGCTATTTGAAATTTTTATTTATGGTTCAGTTTTTGAACACATTTCAAGTGCCAAATTTTATATTATCATATTTCATGAGATGAATTGATGGATAAACTGTTGTTTTATAGATTTATGGACGAAAATGTCATATTATTTTTTTTGCATAAAATTTCTTGTATTTTGAGAGTTTTTTTTGTTTTTTTTTTAATTTTCAATTTAGAGTTTTGTCAAGTCTTGTTGAGCCATCAAGTTTTTCCCAGTCCCAAGTTGGACGAGTTTTTGTTGATTTCGAGTCTCACAACCTTGGTTTGAAGCAATGTTGTGAGACATGTCGAAGGTCTGTTAGTTTGTTGGGTCAACGCTGAAATGAATAACCAGTGAAAACTTGTTGTGAAACTTTCCTATAAATGAAACTTGCCAAAACTTGTTGAACTCGACTTAAACTTGTTAGACTTGTTGAAACTTGACAAAACTCGCCCATTAAGCAAAGGTGGATCCCACATGGAATTGACTTGGAGAAAAGGCGAAAATGTGTTTTTTGGAGGGAGAAATATGAGCAGGAACACATCAAAGGAAACCCTAAAGGCATATAACCCAAAAACAAGATGCATTTCACTCATTTGGTCATTTTATCTTCATTGATTTGAGTTTTCAGTTGGACTGTGAACACTGAAACGTTTTTTAGCAGGTTGTGTTATTCTTGTTTGGGGTTCAATTGGAGTCTTGAAAACACTTGTATTTGTGGGATGGAGACCGAATAGGAGGTGGAGAGCCAAGATATATACATGTTAGATCTTCAATTTCAATTGCATTCCGATTTTAAAGAAAGTATTTTGATTTTCAGCAAAATTGATTTTGGAGATTTCATCTTCATTTTTAATTCAGGGATCAACCTACAGTGATATACTCTTCTCTTCCTTGTATTGGATCTAGGCTCCTAAGTCCAAAAGGTGGTTTGATCAAGCATGAGAACATGCCTTCAAACTTGAATCAAATGATGACAATAAGCTCAAGTGAAAACACTATAATGATTGTATGAAAGGGGGGGCACAAACAACCTGAAACACCACCTAGAATGAATTCGTTGCAAATATGTCATAGTCCATGCAAGCTATTTGATTTATGTTTTAAGTTTTTGAGGCTAATTTTAAGTGCCAGATTTTTTTTCATCATATTTGATGAGATGAATTGATGAAAAACCTATCTTTTTATAGATTTTAAGGATGGAAATGTCATTAATATTTTTTCTGCACAATTTTTTTTGTATTCTGAGTGTTGTTTCTATTTGAAGAGTTTTGAACTGATTTTTGCCGAGTTTCCAAGTTTTTCCATATCCCAAACTCGCTGAATTTTCGCCAATCCCAAGTCTCACAACCTTGGTTTGATGTGAGTTTAAGTTGGGTGGTTGGTGTGCATTGTACTCAAAGCATGGAAACAATATAATGGGCATGCCATATATTGGTCTTAGGGATAAAGAAATACTAGGAACATAAACTACCACTCTCCAAAATGAATGAAATCATCTCCATACAAGCTTGGCTATTAAGAAAAGATCATTCATATTATAATCAGAATAAGATTTATTAAAAATTAAACCTTCTTTTAGAGAAAAATGCACAATGACTTCAAGATGACCAAATAAAGAGGATGGCAACACTTTAACAAGATAATGCTTGTCAAGAAAAATATTGTTTGAACTAACAATAAACTTGACAATTATAGAATTGATTTCAGTTTTTGTTGATTACACCATGTAAACCAACTGCCCTTAGTATATATCTAGAAGGAAAATCCATGGGGTAAGTAAGAGTTATTGTCCAAATACTCAAAATAACACGCTCAATCAATATACACAGTGTACACCAAATGTGAGTGTGGAGCACAACTTTCTTATAGTTAGGAACAAATTACTCCAAATAACCCAAATACATCCATATATCCAAATCATATGTTCAAATGTTTCCCGATAATGACTGTATTGATCTCTATATATACATATTCTCACTCATTGCACATGTGGCCCTCTATTAGATTGCCCCATATTTAATATAAATTAACACTATTACATTTGCATTCAATCCAATTACATATACATTCAACCCCATATATACCCCCCATTGGGTCATAACATAAGTACCCCCATTCGAAAAACTATCCTAAAAGCTTTGTGGATAAATCTTTTGCATGTGATGAAACCAAGTAATCGAGTTACTTATATTTATGTTCTCATACAATATGATTATTCATCCATCCATATGTAGTTCTTTTCAATGTCATTCTTTGATAGCTTCCTTTCCTTTGATTCCTTAAATATTTGATAATATATTGTTGCATAATTGTTCCTTGATGCCCTATTCCATTAATATCCTTGACTTTACCATCTTCTTCCTTGGTAACATTGATGTGGCACCAAATCTCATGGAGTAAAAGAGTAAAATCTCTCTTTAACTCTTCTATCAAAAATATTTTTCATCTTATTTTGATATTCTTGGAATCTCTAATTCACTTGTTCGGTGGTCCATTGCACCTTAATTATCTGATAAACTCTTCTAATAAGATCATTAAGCTCTTCATTTGCATCATGTATTAATATTAATATAAAATCAAATAATTTTATTTTATTTTTTAAATAAATATTGTTCGTCACACTTGCGACGACAACTTAAACAGCTGCGATGGTTTTGTTATATAAACAACGAAAGTTGTCGTCACACTTGCGAGGACAACTTAAATAGTTGTGACGGTTTTGTTATATAAACAACGGAAGTTGTCGTAGCACTTGCAACCACAACTTAAATAGTTGCGACGGTTTTGTTATATAAACAACGGAAGTTGTCGTCGCAAGTGCGATGACAACTTAAATAGTTGCGACAATTTTTCCATGTAAACAACGAAAAGTTGTCGTCACACTTGAGACGACAACTTAAATAGCTGTGACAGTTTTGCTATGTAAACAACGAAAAGTTGTCGTCGCACTTGAGACGACAACTTAAATAGTTGTGACAATTTTGCTATGTAAACAACGAAAAGTTGTCGCCGCAAGTGCAACGACCGCTTGAATTGCTACGATGCTCTTGCTATATAAACAACGAAATTTGTCGTCGCAATTGAGACGAAATGTTGGTTTCACATTTTTGCCTAAATTGTCGTATTGGTGACGATATTTCTTTTTTGTCGCAATTGTGATAAGTTCCCTAGGGGCGTCTCTCTTGCGACGTTTATTCAAGTTCGTCGCAATTGCCACTTGACATAAAAAGACGTTTAAGAGAGTCCAGATTCATCACAAATTCCATGACATAACGTCGCAAGAGCGTCGAAATAGCCATCACAAAATGACCCAAATTTGCTAGTGCTAGAACAAGAACAACAAGAGAAAAATTATTTCCAATAACATTTTCATAAGAACGTATCTATGATAACAAGGATGGTAGTCATCATAGAATTACCAAGGTGACCTTCCCGTGAGAAAAACAAGAAATATCTCCTAGAGGAGATGTTAGTTCATTTTGAAAACAAGTGAAATAAGCATCTATATCAATGGTACTTACATACAACCAAGTATAACTAACAGTAATAGAACCTTTCAAAGGTTGTTGTCACTACTATAGTGTTTACTTGTACTGTAGCAACTATCAAACTTGATATGTGCAAATTGAAACTTAACAATTTGATCAATCAAACCCTGAGCGTCAAATGTTAGGAAGGATGCGCTTGCTCCTCTTAATGTAATGAATCCAAGATCATTGCTTGGACAAGTTCTCTTGTACATCCCTTGCAAACACACTCATGCTTTGTTGGATCATATAACTTAGAAAGAATATACAAGTACATACCTTTGAAATTTGTAGTATCGTTCAACTTGTCTTCTAATATGAAACTAGACACCATCTTGATAAGAAGGGGTTAGAAACTGAATAAAAAAAAGGTTCAATGATTAGAACAAGCTAGAAACCCTGAAATTTCAACTTTGACCACAAAATCAATTTTGACCAAAAGTCAACCTTTGACTTTGAATTTAACTAGTGGACCTTTGACTTTGACCAAAAACTCAAACTTGACGTTTTTGTTGGATGAGAGCACCAGAGGGTTTGATTGGCTAGAATGCACTAGAATATCCAGAAATTAGGTCTAATGCTTCACGTAAGGGGCCCAAAGAATTAGATCAGTGTTTGTTGCAAATGCAAAATTAGAAACCCTAGTTGCAGCTGCAACTGGTGCTACAACGAGCTTGACAAAGAACTCCCACTCTACCTTCCAACGATTAGACTACTATGAAGGTAGTGTGGGCCCATGACCTATTAAAATATTTGATGTGCTCGTTTTACCATAGACAATATCATTATTGTCACCCAACCATAGGCATGTAGCCACCCCCGAGAACCATAACCTTTGCTAGATAGAATGATTCTATAAGCAACATTAGAACCAACAAATAACCAAGAGAGCACATATTTCTCCAAATATCGCTCACCAGACAGAAATTCCCAAAGCCACAAAACAAGAACAATATTCAGCTACAACAGTTGCAGTTACCAAGAATACCACCAAGAGATACTAGAAGGTAGGGTGCATATCTTAGGATAGATACCACTAGAGAGAGACCAATAATCACTCAACAAGATCCACCTTTCATTCTTGCAACTCCAACTCCAAACTTGTGCTATAATAGAGAGAATAAATAATACTTATAGTATATGTTTCAAAGGGAATGCCAAAGGATCATACGCCAACAGAAAAGGCTAGCCCAAAGACATTGGTGTTGCCGAGTAAATTATCGTCTTTTAATTTATCAGTTGTCTCTTTTATAAAATGTGTTCCTTTGTTTCTGTCTCGGGGTTTGGGGGATTCAGATACTCTTCCTTTGGGGTTCCCCACTTGCCAAATTTTGTCGAGTACAACAATGATTATTTGTAAGGTTCCTGTTGTCAAAGAGTATTACCCTGCTCCATCAATCACTCATGTGGTTTCCTCTGTGGGTTTGAATGTGTCAGGTATAACTTGTGAGTTATTGGGTTCTTCCCCTTTGAGTAAAGAAGAGGTTGTTGGGATTTCTGGTCTTTCCTCCTCTAGGTTATCCCTTGTGTCAGAGTCTAACTCCTCCTTACCCCTTTCCCCTATGGAGTCAACTGTGCCCTTTCCCCTCTATTGTACAAATTCGTCCTCTAGGAACTCGTCTACTAAAGGTAGTAGTGTCTGATATGGTTTACGTAACAGGTCAAATTTAAATGAGGACAGTTTTGGGGGTGGTGATTAGGTGCTAGGGGGTCATGGTTTGGGGTATTTACCTCGTGCTTCTTTATCGGTTAGAGGTTAGGGGAGTAATTCCTACCTACTTTTGGCACAAGATCGAGCCAGGATTGATTTGGCCTCGGGTAGACAATCCTCCATTGAATGGGCGCTTAGAGCAAAGCAATCCTATGGGGTGGTTTCATTATGAATTTTTTTTTCTTTAATTGTCGAGGGTTGTCGAACCCTTCTAAAAAATTGTCACTTAAAAGACTAGTTGAAGTAGTTTCTTTGGAGGTCATGTTTTTGCAAGAAACTTTGGGGATTAGTAAATTGGTGGTGGTGGATTTAGAATCTTTGTTTCCAGGATGGTCCTTTGTCATGGTGGATGCAGAGGGTCTCTCTGGAGTTCTAGCTACTGAGTGGTTATTAAAGAAGTGCAATTGTGAGTAGGTTTGGGGGTTTGAGTTGGGGATTAGACTAAATGTCTTCTCTGCAGATTTGGGTCATTCATTGACACTAGTAAATGTATATGGACCTTACTCTGATAGACAGAGATATTGGGAGTCTCTGGCCCAATGCTCCTGGTTTTCAGATCGGGAGGTCATCATTGGTGGGGATTTTAACTTCTCCTTTGGGGCGGCAGAGGTTTGGGTTCCTTGTTCAATCCTAGATCCCATGTCCAATTTATTTATTAATCTATTGGATAAATATAGTTTGTTGGATATTGAACCAATAAAACTTAAGTCTACTTGGAGGAACAGAAGGATTGGTGACGATTGGGTGGCCAAACAACTAGATCAGTTCTTGTTGGCGGAGGACCTTGTTGAGTCCTTGGCACTGGTCAGACAATGGGTTTCCAGTGGCGGTGAATCAGACCACAATCTGATTGTTATGGAGCTAAGAGGTAAGGATAAGCGTGCTCCCGGTCCTTTTAAATTTTATGAGGGGTGGTTAAAGGATCTGGAATATCAAGCCTTGGTTCGTAGTATGTGGATCCCCATTGAACCTGATCTTCAAAATCATGCAACTTTTATTTTTTTGGAAAATATGAAAAGGATTAAGAAGGTAACCATGGGCACATGAGAAAAAAGGAAAAGAGGAACATGAGTTAAAATACATTGAGCGGACTCTTTTGGATTGGTAGGATGGCCTTGGGAGGGGGTTTAGCTCCAGTGTCGAAAAAGAGGAATTGGTTAGATTAGAATTAAGAAGCAGGGCGCTATTGGCAGATAAAGAAGATTTGTGGCGGTTAAAGAGTCATGCTATTTGGCTTACTTGTGGGGATGAGAATACCAAATTATTTCATTCTCATGCCAAAGGTAGGAAAATGACTAATACAATTTGGGGACTACAACAGGGTGATGAGCAAGTTGTCAAATCTTTTGAAGGTTTGGATACTATGGGCATTGCACATTTTAGGGATCTTTTCAAGGCTCAGGAGGGGACCTCTATAGCTGAAATTGTACAAGTAGTCAGGTTATTCCCTTAGTTTTTGGAGGAGGAAGAGAGATTGAATATAATGGAGGAGGTCTCAGAGAAGGAATTATTGGAAGTTTTATAATCTTTTCAAACGGGAAAAAGTATAGGTCATGATGGATGACCTATCGAATTGTATCTAGGGTTCTATGATTTGTTGAGAAACAATGTATTAAAAGTGGTGGAAGAGTCACAGATAAATGGTCATATTCATGAACCAATAAATTCAACCTTTATTGATTTAATACCTAAGTCTGATAATCCCTCCTCCTTCAATGATTTCCAACATGTTTCCTTATGCAATTGTCTTTATAAGATTATCTCAAAAGCAATCAACAGAAGACTAAAAGATATACTTTATAGAAATATCTCCAATGAGCAGTTTGGATTTCTGGCGGGCAGACATATTCATGAGGCTATTGGGGTTGCTCAGGAAGGATTGTATAGTTTGAAAACAAGAAAACTCAAAGGGGCTATTGTGAAAATTGATATATCGAAAGCTTATGAAATAATTAATTGGCTTTATATCTGGATGTTGTCGATACACCTTGGGTTTGGGGTGGCCTTTACAAACTCGGTTATGGGTTGTCTCACAACAATCTCCTTCTCCATTTCAATTAATGGCTCAACTTCCTCTTTTTTTCAAGCAAACAGGGTAGTTAGACATGGATGCCCCTTATCTCCACTACTCTTTCTATTGGTTGTAGAAAATCTCAGCCGCTTTTTGACTGAGGCAAAAACTACAGGTACCTTCAGAGGGATAAAAATATCTTCAGTTTTTCATATTTCCCATTTACTCTTCGTTGATGATATCTTAATCTTCTGTGATGGTTCTAGAAGGGATACTGATAACTATGTGAAGGTATTACACTTTTTAAAAGGGAAACATGCATGTTATTCAATGAATATAAATCTAGTATTACCATTGCATCCATGGATGGGGTGGAGACTCAACATATTACTTCTAGGCTTCCCTTTCAGGTACTTGAATTGGACATGGGTCTAAAATATCTTGGTTTTTCAGTTAAAACCAAATGATTATAGGAAGACAAATTAGTCGTGGCTCATCACAAAATTAGACAAAAAAGACTAAAGGTTTGGAGTCATAAGTGGTTGTCCAGGGATGGTAGTTTAGTTCTGATCAAATCGGTGATGGAGGCTATCCCGATCTATTGGATGTCCTTATATTGAATTCCAAAAGGTACTTTGGAAAAGGCCAGGGGACTTTGCTTTACTTTTCTGTTGCAGGGAAATAAGGATAAAAAATTTATCCCATGGTTTAGGTGGGAGCGGATTGCAGTTCTGAAGGCATTAGGGGGCTGGTGATTGAAGAACATATTCTTATTCTTCAAAGCACTTGATGCAAAGTGTTCCTGGCGCTTGATAAAAACTTGTAGCCTCTGGACTAGAGTTGTATATCATAAATGTATCATACCTCTTACTACTGTAGAATGGATACGAGACCCACACAAAAATACTTTGGGTATATCTATTATCTGGAAAGATGTGATCAAGGTTTTTTATTTAATTGAGAATAGCCTGGTCTGGAGGGTCAGTTCTGGTAGATTGGTCTGTCTTGGTTTGGATCCATGTGATGACAGTAATCGGGGACACATTTTAAATGCTTGGACTTGGCTTAGAATGGAACTTGGTGGTTTCTTCAATTTAGCTCAGGTTGGGGACCCTACTCAAACTACAATTTGTCATCAAGATTGGATGTCGGGGCGGAGGCTAGGCCTCCTTGATGAGGAACTAATTCATTGGGACATATACTTATAGGCTCTAAGGGAAGCCTCTATTCATCTAGTTGATAGAGAAGATGAATTACTCTGGGATGGTGATGGGGGCGGAGAATATACTCCTAGAGCAGGTTATATTAAGTTAAGTGTGGAGGTACAATAGAGAGAACCACTTTGGTGGTGGAGAAATCTCTGGAAACAACTTTTTCCGGCGAAAGGGAAGCTTCTGGTTTGGTCAATTCTGGCCAACAAACTACCAACTTGGGAAAATTTACAAAAGCGACAATTCAATGGGTCGAGTCAGTGCGCTCTCTACAAAGAACATTTGGAATATGTGGAACATATTTTCATTCATTGTTCCTTTGTTAGGGAAGGTGGCACTACAGGAGTGGTTGTGTGCATGGGGGTGTGATGAGACCAAGGCATTTCCTTTAATCATAGCCCGAAGAATCTAGATTTCTCGGAATAGAGGTATTTTCCATGATGAATACTTATAGACTGCCAGAGTCATTTCCACTAGTATTGGGATCCTGGATTCCTTACCCTGCTCGGGTGGGGAGGGTCTCGTAATTACTAGATCTGTCAGGGAAGAAATCTATGACATTTTCAGGCCATGGGGGTATTTCAACGGGGAAAATTCAGCCGATCATCTTTTATGTGAAGGGGATGGATGCCTTTGTCTATCTAGTACACATCATTACACACTCAAAGCGGGATTGGGGGTAGGAAAAAACAACTACTCAAAATTAATGGCTTTAAAACTCTTGTTATTATTTGTTGTGGAACAGGGCTGTCAAACTTTACAAGTTTTTGGTGATTCCTTAATAATCATCAACTGGGTAAATGGTGTCCATAGATTCCACATTTCACATCTTGTTCTAATCTTAGAGGATGTGATTTGTATAAAAAGTTTATTTTACCCATATTTACAGGGAGCGGAACCAGCTGGCGGACGAGATTTCCAAAGAAGCCACGCAACTATCATTTGGACAATGGTATATTGAAGAACAAACTGTATTGGGAACCCACGACCATAGGCCTTTTCACGAAATTCATGATAATTGATCTCTTTGGCACGTTTTGAATGGAAAAAACTTTTGTGTAATATTGGGTTGTATGTAAGTTTCATGATACTTTACTGAACACTGGTGGGATACACTCTTATGTTTTGGGGAAAAGTCTTAGTGTAAATTTTGCCTTGGGACTGATTATGTGAAATTTGAAAAGGATCTATATATTGGATGTAATGATGCCTTATGTATGCATCAACAGAATAGGACTACAAAATTTCTGGATATTATATAGAAGGCTATCACTAATGGCTTGTATATAACTGTGTATGTAATTTTGCTATAAATATAATGAAATTATGATTTTTTCAGAGGAAAAAAATGTGGCACATTCTAGAAATGATATATGAAATATTATATATATA
>JZKD02S2233551.1:20658-37849 GCA_000966675.3 Picea glauca
TATACATATAGAGCTTTTTTTTTTAAATACGAGTTTATACTATAATTTGTTACTATTGTTGTTTTCCTCACATATATATGCATATGTAAAAAGACCAAATTTAAATTTAATCTAACATATAAAATTTAAAATTTAAATTTTAACCTTAAAATTCAAATTTGTTAAATAAAAATGAATAGAATATAATTAAAATGTACTAACTATTGTTGAGCAATACAATGTTACCTATACGTAGTCTTTGTAATAATGCCAAGAGGCGCCGCTACTCAATTCACTTGATGCCAATATTCTTTTCCAATAGGATATCCCAAAGGCAATATTCTTTTTTAATAGGAGACCCCAAGAGTCGGAACCATGAGTGCCAGTATACCCAGTTTGTAGTATGAGCTAGTCGGTCTAGCCAAAATATCTACTCTGTGCATGAACCTATAGGAAGGAAGAACATATACCCATCGAACCTAAACTTTGTGCATTAATTAGACTTCGTGATACAAACTTCCAGTGCTACAACATTCGTTTTATACAATCTTATGTTTACAGTTTTGTTTGTGCCAGGAGGTTGTCTAAGTACATGGTCAGGCCTGAATTCGGCCCTGTCCATGCACATGGACATGCTTGAATTCGGCCCTATCCATGTACATGGACAAGTTTTGCATAGGTATTTTAGCATGTTGTTTCACTAGTGGATCTATAAGTAGATCAGTATAGACCCTATATATATTCCATAAATCGACCATCTAACCACATATAAATTGAAATGAAAAAACCTATACACTAGGATATAGAGAAGGGAAATACTAAGGTCTAGGAGTTATAACCCTCTCAGCCCCTAGCCAAGAATTACCATTAGAGACATGTGCTGTAGTCAATCATTACCTAATAAATTACTTACTAAACACCATAAGACAAGTCATAACCATCTTATCTTAATGCACCAATCCTCATTTGATTTGTTCAAATGTCTCATTTTTTTCTTTCCCCTTTATATGTATTTATTTGAGAAGTAAATATGTAAATTAGTTGCATTATATCCATAAATTAATGTATATAGTTAACTAAAGATCCATTGGATAGTAACTTGATTTGGATTTTTGATAGATCTATCCCTTTTCCAATTCCATTTAAAATCCTAATATTGTAAACACTATAAATGAATTTTGTTAACAATTCATATTCTTTGAAATCATGAAGAAGTTACATACTATAATCATACATCGTGTCCTTATTGAAAACAAAATTTATATATATATATATATATATGCATCTATGTATCAATCAAATCTAAAAAACCAAAATTGATAAGTTCATAAGCATCAACATCAAAGGAATTTGAATACAAGTATGAATTCAATTGTTCCTTCAACAATATTTAGTTATAGTGTTTAGGCTTGCAATCATAGATGGTTTCATAGGAATAAAAAATGTTCATCCCATCAAGATAAATACCCAAAACTCATAAAAGATCATTAAGTTTGTTAACACATAGATTTGTAAGGGTCAAAAAATCATGTCAGTTTTGTTTTTTAAGTCATAGGGTTCCATAAGTTATAGGTTTTTATGTCTTCTTTTTATTATAGTCATAACTCAAATTTTGATTTGAATAAGCTAAAGTTAGTTTGGCCTTCGTCTAAAGTCTTTGGGTTATGTATTTGTTATCATGACAATTTGAATAAACCCTCATAAGTCACATGTTTGAACTCTTCATAATCACCTTGACATGTCACACCTCCACGTTGAACACAAGATCCTCCTTCATCACCTTCTATCCGTTTAGCTGTCAAATCAGATTTGATCTATGTGTTTCCAACTCACTAGGAGAGTTCACAGTGTACTCAAAGTACTCCATGCATTTATTTACCATCATTGCATTTATGGAATGCGCCAAAGGGATTTTATTGTTTTCAGAGCCTATTTTTAACAAATTTTCAGGGATCATGTCATTGGATCTCCTAAGATTCTCCTTGAAGTATGCAATTCTTGTTTGAATTAGGCGCTATGAACTGGTAGACAGGAATTGCGAACTAGCGCTGCAGACTAGTAGAAGAGGAGGGTTGGAGGTTGAACTACTTGCAGATACCCCTGTGCAAATTCAAAGACACCAGCATCAAACCCAAGACCACCAAGTACTCCATAAGAGTTTTGTTGATGTTTGAGGATTGAGAAAGGGGTTTTGGTTGGTTTTCCTATTGGCGCTGCGAACTATCCCATTCATTTTGCTGAAAGATTTCAAAGTCATTTCCATTATGCTCTGAACCTTTCTCATCAAACCAGATCACCTCTAGACTTCAACCATCTTTCCCAGAGTTCAAATTTCACCTGATTCACTCATTTTTCTAGCGTTGTGAACCCTCTATTCCATGCGATGCGAACCCTGTGTTCCAGTATTATTAAAACCCCATATTTTGCATCTTTTATGAGCTCAACTTTTAAAGAATAAATCTGCGCCCCTCTTAAAACTTGAAACGGGTGGTTGATCAACTATTGAACCATGTTTAAATATTGAATGCACTCTCATGATGATTAACTGATATTTGTATTGATGAGCAAACCCTTTTTAAGATGAGAAATCACTTGCACTTCCCTTTTATTACAACTACCAGTTTCCATTCCTTACTATTTCTGATTGAAAGGGTATCTCCTCTTATACCTCTTGTGTATTAGATAAAGTCCATAAAACTTTGTTTAACACCAGCCTATTGAAAACAATTTTGTTATCAAATACCCTAATATCCTATTTCTTCACACATATAGCTGCCATTAAAACTCACAGAAAATACATTCTCCAACAACAGTTATGGACCATCAACAACACATGAAGACTCATAAGGGAGGTGAAATTGTAAGAATAGAACCCTATGATATGCAATTGTTTGATTATGAACCTTTGATCAGAGAAGCCCTTCAGAGAGTACGTTGCATCAATTTCTGTCAAAAGATGTAGAGGGGGCATCCAAAGGTAGCCGGGGAATTGCACTAAATTTCAATGGGACCAAAACCAGGGCGGGGATGTTAGAATTTGAAGTCTCATAAATGTCTATCTCTAATGCAACATAGATACCCAACACTGGAGAAAAGTGGTTCAAGGCAATGTCACTAAATGCTTCCTTCTCCAAGGAATTTCTTAGGCCAGAGCGTCGAGGAGACAATTTGTCCAAAGGGGTACCTAGAAGTCACATGTTTCAAGGTTTTGATAAGATGTTGAAGGTTATTCAAAGGTATTTTACCTGTGAGGAAATTTTTAACATGGTTTATCAATATCACATCAGGTTGCTATTACACTTCACAGGTAAAGAAGCAACAAATCTCCATTTTTACCTCTTTAGAAGCATTGGTAAGATGGTTGATAGAGTTCAAGCCAAATCTAAGAAAGTAGACACACGTGTCTTTCACTCTATCCTTATTAAAATGTTGGTGATGGAAGAGTTGAGAAAGACAAATGATGATTGGGAAACATTCCTCACTGCATCACACTTTTAGATGAATGTTTGCCCCACTCCACAGTCTAAGATCAAATCCCTACTCTTGTGGAGAAGACTGTGTGTTCATAGGTTAGAAAGAAGAAAAGAGGTGTTTCTATTACTTATACAAATGAAACAAAGGTAGGAGGGCCTTCACATCCTTCACATAGGGAAGCTTCACCCATGGTAGATCCCATTCCTATGGCGGTTCCTCCAAGAAAATCCACAGGCATGAGAGGAAGGAATCTTATGTTTCCTTCACCTATGCTTGCAGTCAAGATTAAGCCCAAGAGGCCTTTTACTAGAGCAGAAACCAAGCAAAATGTTCCTGTGAAAGATGATGTAGCAAAAACTTCAGCCCAAAGGAAGGGTAAATCCAAATCTCTTGATCAACCCATTGAAATTATTGATATCACTACTCCTCAAGAGGAAAGCAATTTCACTTTCAAGAGGCTCAAAAGACAACTTAAAGAAGCAAGAGTTAAGGTTGGTAAACTGAAAACTGAAGACTCTGTCTATAGAAAGAAACTTAAGGGGATGATGGGCATGTACCATGAAACTATTGACAAGGCCATATTTATAGCGAAAATATTCCTGCCCCTCCACGGGCATCTCATAAATCTCTACAGACAAAACATATATCATCAAGCTCAAATCAAAAAGTTAAAGGCATAACTACAACCTTTTAAAGAAGACTTGGCCAAGAGAAATATGGACATGTTGGCTAAAGTTGCTATCACAAGAAGCTCCAGAGTTAAAAAGTGAAGTCGTTGAACCTCCTTAAGTTTTGGTCAAGTTTCCTATTTTATGCATTTTTCATTTTTTAGGATGATTATGCTTTGTAAACCATGATTAGCTACTGGGATGTTGTCTTCTAGTCATTTACCAAGATTGTAAGTTTTTACAACATTTTAGGGCACTTGAGACGGTTTTTGAAATGTTTTAAGACTTTATCAAATGAAACGAGCCACTACAGGAAAGTTCGCAGTGCCTGGTACTGCGAACTAGATGATACAGACAGGTGTTGTGAACTCATGTTTTGAAGTTTTTGAAGGAAGGAACAACAACCAAGTGTTAAGATGGATGCATGCTAGTCGTATGAGGATCATTTGCGAGCCAGGAGGCCACTTGTCTAAAGAAAATGTGCTCAAAGGGACACTTCATCAGTCTTTATGAATATGTTGCAAAAGTGTCCAACATTAGCCTAAAATTTAGCATTCTATTTTATTTTTGTTGTACAACTGTAGTCATGACATCTTAGGCGCATAAATCATATGAGGAGGATGTAATTCGAATTGCAATGTTGTCAATATTAGCCTAGGCTATAAAAAGAGCAATTTGAGATTGAGGAAAGGTTAGAATGGTTGGAGAGAGACTCATGTTTTGGATATTTTCTATGTAACAGACTGACCTCCTATTGTATGGAACAGACTCAAGACTCTTTGGATAATATAAATGAAACCTTTTTCTTATTCATCCTCTTCTATCTTACTTTGATTTCAGTTTATTAAATGATTCAGTTGGTTGATTGTATTTGTGTTGAAATTGGGGAGCTATTGTAATATTGCTTGCAGAATATCAGAGTTTTCCTCTTTGATTTTGAGAAGTTCTTATGTCAGAAAGTTTTCTTCGTATGTGTATCAACAATATGTGATGTAGATGATAGACATATTACATTTTCTTGTAAATTCTTCCACCTATTCATGTTATGTCTTTAGATACTGATATGAAATTATTCAAAGCCTTATTTGCTGGTGTATATTGTATGGAGTAAGATGTGATTGATAGTCATGTCTGAGTTTTCCATCCATTTTCACTTTTATAAATTGTTATCTTTCAAATTCTTATGGGTATTGATCTTACACTTACAATAGTCAAAGTGTGACTTTTAGTGCTAATAAAGTTGAGAGCCAAGATCATGCAAATCCAAGCCAAATTGTGTAGAGCCTCATCCTCACTAGACCTATAAGAAGACTAAGGGTTAACCCTAGCAATGATGATGGAAAATAAATTTAATTACCCAATATCTCCCTCAATGAAAATACCATTCTTTAAAAAATGTTGTTTGACACTTCAATGGGTTGAACAACCTTTACCTATGTTGCTTGAAGTAGGGTTGATCATCCCTTCCTTAGGCTCTCCCTCGAAAAGAATATTACGCTTGAGAAAGGGTTAACCAACCCTTACACATGCTCCACACAATAAAAATACTATGTTCAAGGAAGGTTTGGTCAACCCTTACTTAGGTTATCCCTTGACAATAATTCTACGCTTGAGGAAGGATTGACATACCCTTCCCTATGCTCTCCTGCAATGAATATATTATGCTCAAGGAAGGGTCAATCGACCCTTCTCTATTCTCCCCCTTGAAGCAAATACTATGCTTCAAAAAGGGTCATTTGACCCTTTTGTTGGATCCTTATCAACATGAATATTATGCTCGAGGAAGGTTCAAAAAACTATTCAAGGCTTCTCTTTGACAATTTCGAACTCTTTAAGAAATTTTAGGTTATTTTGCCTTATTTCAATTTTATTAGATGCACTTATTAAAGTTTTTTTAGTAATTTGCAAGTTCATATATCCTATATATTAATATTCTATAAGGTGTTATTTTTTTATCTTTCCTTCATATTGCATCACCATCTAGATTTAGAACCTTGGCTTAGAACCATAGAACCATAGAACCATAGATCGAAAATATAAATACCCCACCTTTGATTTGGGAGAACTTGGCCTTAGAATCGATAACTTGGAACTTCTCAATAAATTCTTCAATATGCATGCCCCCCTATAAAAATGCATGAGTTGAATTTCCTTTGGCTCATTAGAGTTGCAATCTGCTATTTGAGTTAATGCATGTCTACAAAATCGCTAAAATCCCCTTTAAAGTTTTTACCAATCTATCTTTCTCCCAAAGTATGAGCTACCCCATCTAGATGCTAGAGTGTCACATTCAAATTATCCTTTTGGTTGTACATGTGTTACACCTTGAACATGAACTTAACTAGGCAACTTCACCACCAAAAATGTTTTGTGATATCTTCATCTAAAGATTGTAAGCAGGTCTCTAGGAGTTTCATGGTGGTGGAAACAATTGTTCCCCCCTTTGTTCCAAAGGGTTTATCTCCCCCTCTTCATCTTGAAATATTGGGTTGAGGTATAAGGATTCAAGTTCCCTAACTAATTTTCCCTACAAAATATACTTCATTTCATTTATGAAAGATTCATCTAGCTATTCCTTAGTTAGATAAGCTTTGGATCTAGTTCTCAACCGTTTTTGTAGTTTCTTAAAATATACTGAGAATAAAAACATAGCAAGAGTGAAAATTGGTTGAGCACTCAAGGCAAATTGCATTGGTCCCGTAACCAAATGTGTATCCATTGTTGCAATTGAAATGGATTGCACCTATGAATGTAAGTAATGAAGGAAGACTCTCCAAGAGGGAAATCCCCTATCAATTTTTAAAGAGGGAAAAAGGCCCTAATAAAACCCTAAATAAAGATTTTGTACCATGATTTCACCAAAAGTTGTACCATAGTTTCACTACCTCCACACCATGACTTTTTCTTGTGACTATTTCCCTATCTCTCGTTCACTCTCTCAATCATTAAGAATGAAAGGGTGAAAAAAAATAGTGATAAGACAATGATCGATTGAATGAAAGGGACATATGAATTTTTGAAGGTGTGGATGTAGTGAAATCATAGTACAACTTTTGGGAGGGTCGAAAATATGTTTCCCTTTTTGCACTAGACTACCTAGTGATCTCATCTTGAAGACACATGTCTCACTTATGAGGGTGGGGGGAGATATAGAGTAAAATATACCCTCTTATGTTTTACTCATTATCCCCCCTACCCCAACCCCCACTCTCACCTTCATACCCTCATATATGAGGATGCAGGTGAGGAATAACGAGTAAAAGATATTAGCTTTTACCCATTATTTCCCTCCATCCCTAGTCTCATACTATCTTTTACTGACTATTCTTGAAGAGTGGGACACAAGCATTGTCCTATGGTTTGGTACACTAAGGATGAGTCTCATTATCCAAGGTATGCTACAAACCCAATTTCTTGGGCTACAAATGAGTTAATTGCAAGGCATGTCATCCATGCTTCTGGTGTTAGACCATGCGACATGCCCTTTGGTTATAATCTTTGATTTAGGAGTGCAACATGGTTTTAATTAAAAGGTTTGTCACATCATGAGCAAGTCTTTTATCTCAAGAAATGATTAGGGGATAAAATTTAATGTCTTATGCGCTATACAACATTTCTAAGAAATGGTGTGAGGTTAAAAACCAAGGCCATAGTCTCTGCATTTTTCTTTTGTTGTTTCATGTGGTCTATGAATATGGGCCCATACCACAACAAGTTCATTTTGGTAGGAATCTTAAATAATTTAAATAATACTCTTTAATATGAAAAATACATTAATTTAAATGTTAAGGTTCTCAAATGTCACATGTACATTTCACATCATTGGATTTGCTAANAAACATGTTTGAAGGGTGACAAGACCATGAGGATTTCTCTATACTTCATTAATCAATGCACCTTACCAACCTTTTGTGGCTTTCATTGAAACAACTTTCAATTTTCAGTATAAAAGTACTTCTAATTTTGTACCAACTACCTTTTGTGGCTTGCATTGAGACAACTTTCATTTTTCAGTATAAAAGTACTTCTAATTTTGTAGCAAAAATGAAAAAGAATTTGTCTCTAGAAAATAAATCATGAAATGGTAAAAAAAAAATTGCAAAGGAGGTAAACTAGCCAAGATTAATTTTGAAATATCATATATCATGTGCAACTATATTGAACTCATTTTATAAACATCTTTGAAGGGTGACAAGACCATGAGGATTTGTCTATACTTCATTAATCAATGCACCTTACCAACTACCTTTTGTGGTTTGCATTGAGACAACTTTCAATTTTCAGTATAAAAGTACTTCTAATTTTGTAGCAAAAATGGAAAAGAATTTGTCTCTAGAAAAAAAATCATGAAATGGTAAAAAAGAATTTACAAAGGAGGTAAACTAGCTACAAAGACAACAACGCTATGAAAATAATGGTCTTTCAAGACTACTCTTTATATATATTCAACAACTTCCAGAATTAACTATAATGAAATACATTGTGTCAAACATTGGTTAAGTTATGTGTCATGTTTCATATTCTTTTTTTTTAATTAAATGAACATATATTGTAATGTCCTCACTTTGGGACATCATAATATTACAGAGTGTTATGATGACCAGAGTAGCCAAATGGAGGTTACAGTGAGTACATGGGCTATTGCGGGTTTTTTTGGGGTCCGGCTTGCATCTCTCATCTTATTTCATCATCATGATCCATTCTGCACAACTTGACCTTGGTTCCATTGCATTCCGACGATTTCCCTAATTTTGAGTTATTTTGGGCTATATGTTAATTCAATTCACTAAGGAGGTCATATTGGGCATAATAATTGGAGGAACCTCTTAATGTAATGGCTCATTGGAATTAAGAGGAATAGAACTACAAGATAGGTTGATGAGAAGTGACTTTCAGTGGCCAGGGAAGCCACCAGGAGGGATAAACTACTTTTTAGAGGAAAAATGGTTCATTAATTAATTAATTAAATTGATTTAATTAATTAATTAATAATTAACTAAAGTAAAAGTCACTTGGAGAGACAAGGTGAGCAAAGAGGATAAAAGAGAGACAATGGCCTCTATTCTCTCATTATGTTGTTTATCATTTGATATCTGGCTCCTTACTAGTGAGCCCATGCACTTGGGGGTTTTGAGGGTTTTGACTTAACAAACCCTAGAGATCAATTCGGTGGTGAAATATCCCACCCAACCTGGTCCAAGCTTGGTCACGAAGGTGAAAGATTCCTCCCTCACCATTCTACATCATAACCATTCAGTTGTAGAGGGATTCTACATCAGCCACAGGTTCAGAGAGAGAGGGGTGCAACATTGAGGGTTTTCAACAAGGGGGGTGCACTTGTGGAGCTAGTTCAGTTCGATTTGGTCAAGGAGAAGGAGTTTTGGAGAGATTGAAAATTGGGTTATCTTGGTAGAGGTCGTAGCGCCTTTCTTGGCTCATCCGAGAGGTTTTTTTATGGTGTATTGATTTATTGTGTGGATGGTACGGTTTCTTCTAGAGGAAGGGCACAATCGTTGAAGTAGATCTCTTCATGGGAAGGGTGCAAACTTTATTATTCAGTAGGGGGACCTTTCTACATTGTTCCTAGCCTTCGAATTTACTCTTCCCCAGTGTTTTTGTGGATATTGGGGCCAAGGATGAAGAGGGTTGAAATAGTCCATAGAGCTACAACTAGGGAAAGGGCACAACTATTCCAAATTGAGGGTTTGATCCAGTAGTGGGCAGAGATCTCAATTATCATTCATCTTCGGCAACCATGTGGCCTCTGGAGGCTTGTATCATCTCTTCTTGGGTTATTGTCATTGTGTTATGAGTTCTCATGCTCTATTGTTCCAAATCTGTAGATCTATTGTGTCAAGATCTTCTACTACTATGAATAAAATCATATCTAAGCTATTTTTGGTTATTCCTTGTGTTGTTGATCTTGAATCTTGTTGAGGTATGTTCCATTGTTATATATTCTTTGATTATTACTGCAAACACACATAAAAACCATGATATTAAACCCTAGCACAACTCATGAGACTTAAGACTGCAAAGTGTTTGACGAAATGCCACAACCAGAAAACATTTAAAAAATAATAAAAACGAAATGATCATGGAATCTTGGATTGGGAACATTACAATCCTCCCTGCTAGAATATTGTTTGTCCTCAAGCAATAACCGAATCAATCCATATATAATACCGGGGTCACATGTCCACCTGAAGCAATAATTGCATCCCCTCGATCCCATATCAGGACGTGAACTGCAATACTCTGTCAAGCATAATCCTGAAACATATCAACACCATGAGTCTCTTGTAAATGACACATGGCCTCAACTCGGAATGAACCCATCCTCCAAGTACATACCAAGACCAACACGGTATCCACCAACTGCACATGCTGCTGCCTAGTGAGGTATTGAAAGACGTCAATGAATCACCCTCAAGTGACGTGCTCTCCTCAATACTAAAGCTCAATGGAAAGTCAAAATAAATTTCCTCTGCAAGGGTCTATTCACCTCTATCAATCAATGAAATGCTCAAACCTGCAATTCCCAGGTCCCATGCTAGTCTCTGCCAAAGATCACCACGTTGGCTTTGCACTACTCTGATCATGATTGTCTGCTCATTGTATACATGATGGATCCCCCACTTCTATATCCTCGAGTTGGAATACCTGTGTAAACTGGACCTGTTGTCCAGAAGCTGCATCAGTAAAAGTATTTCTATGGAAGTAATATCTTCCCAACCATCTCCATACTTGATCATGAGTACCAAGAAGGAGAAATTATCTTGCTCCATAGGAAAATCCCCTGAAATCCCTCTCAAAACCAACCCAAAGTGAAGTATGTGGCTCTATGGCGCAACCTGGGCCATCATAAGGTGAAACAACCTACTAACCAAATGGACTCCTGGATCCCATGGAAAACTTGGAAGTTGATCACTTCCAATCACCACTAACTATTGGTTTTTATGTGTGTTTGTAGAAATAATAAAATAAGATATAGCAATGGAACATACCTCAACAAGATGCAAGTTCAAAAACACAAGGAATAACCAAAATTACCTTAGATCTGATTGTATTCATAGTAGTAGAAGATCTTGACACAATAGACCTACAGATATGGAACAATAGAGAATGAGAACTCATAACACAATGACAATAACCCAAGAAGAGATGATACAAGCCTCCAAAGGCCACATGGCTGCCAAAGATGAATGACAACTGAGATCTCTGCCCACTGTTGGATCAAACCCTCAATCTAGAATAGTTGCACCCTTGCCCTGGCTGTAGCTCTATGGAATATTTCGGTCCTCTTCCTCCTTGGCCCCAATATCCACCAAAACACTTGGGAAGAGTATATCTAAAGGCTAGGAACAATGTAGAAAGGTCCCCTTGGTGAATAATGAAGATTTCACCCTTCCCATGAAGAGATCTACTTCAGTAATTGCGCCCTTCCTCTAGAAGAAACTGTACCATCCACACAATAAATCAATACTCTATCAAAACACCTCCCGGATGAGCCAAGAAAGGCTTTATGGCCTCTACCAAGATAACCCAATAGATGATATCTCCAAAACTCCTTATCCTTGACCAAATCGAACTAAACTAGCTCCACAAGTGTGCCCCCCTTGCTGGAAACCCTTAATGTTGTGCCCCTCTCTCTCTGAACCTATGGTTGATGAAGAATCCCTATGTAACTAAATAGATCTGATGTAGAATGGTGAGGGAGGAATATTTCACCTCTGTGACCAATCTTGGACCAGGTTGGGTGGGATATTTCACCACCGAGTTGATTTCTAAAGTTTGTTAAGTCAAAACCCTCAAAACCCCCAAGTGCATGGGCTCACTAGCAAGGAGCCAGATATCAAATGATAAACAACATAATGAGAGAATAGAGGCCCATGTCTCTCTTTTATCCTCTCTTCTCACCTTGTCTCTCCAAGTGTGTGACATCCCCAAAAATAAAGTATTTTTGAAATTTGAAAAAATTTGTTAGAAAATTATTTTGTTTTTAGTAAATTTGAATTTGGAAAATTTTTGCCATTTATGGCAATTTCGAATTTCGAATTTGATAATTGTAATTGATTATTATGACTGTTGGGAAGAGATCTGATTTGACCCAACTAACTATTTGATTATGACACTTGTATGAAAACATAATATTTTATATTGATTGCAGGAGGACAAATGGAACAACCATGTTAAAATTAGTTGACCATGACTCCATGAGTGGGGAACATGTTGGAACTACCTTTGGGCTAATTACTACAAGTGGAAAATCAGAGGTTTGGCCATTGGCAGCCCCTGAAAATTAGGGATTTAGAAAGCTATGAAAATTCCCAAGGGGGAAAGAAAGACCTAGGAAAAAGCTCTTGTTTTGTTAAATAGCATATGTGAGGAGGCAGGACGCTGCCAAGCATGCGGGAAATGAATTATCTCTTGTTGTTATGAACATTGTTTTCTAAGGTGTGAGGCAAGGAGGAGTATGCTGGGGAAAAGAACTATTGTGTACTTGTTGTTATGAACACTAAAAATTAAGTGTGAAACAAGGAAAGGACGAGAGATAGAGGAAGACATTGTTGAAGAGGAGATTCCAAGTTTACCCTCATGGATTCATGGTCAGGCTAGGGGGTGAATCGGGTAAGTGATTTGGTTGCCCTGTTCTATGGTTGGGAGGAACGTGGTTGTTCCTTTGTCTTCCCATGAACTACTCCATATATGTACTATTTTCCTCTCTGTTTGGAATAACTATATCTACTTGTTGTCATGTATCTGTTTAAACAATCATATCTATTTGTTGCAATGTATCTATTGAACGATCATATCTACTTGATGTCATGTATCTATTTAAACAATCATATCTATTTGTTGTAAGTTATCTATTGAATGATTTATATATATAAATATAAATATAAATATGTATGTATGTATCTGATATAGTGCATTTGGTTGAATTAAAGTGTAATATCTTCCATGATTGAGATCTGTCCATTTGGAGCAAGTTTACAGCAGATGACAAAAATTCTAGAATTATTTCCTTATGAAAATTAAATGGTTAGGCAGAATTTATCTATGTGAATCGTACTTGAAAGAAACAGATATGTTTACAGTCATTGTTTATTCCTGTAACTGAATTTTCTAGGCAAAACTACCTATATAAAAATCGAATTGGACAAATATATATATATATAAGTTTATGTGTATCTCTATAACTAAAACTCAGAAAGGAATTCATATTACTTAGCTGAGATTTTCCATTTTCATATAATATTGAAGAGTGAAATACAAGGTACTATGGACCCTATGGATCACATATCCATATATCACATATAGGTTTGTTTACATATTTGTATAGTGATAGAGATCTAATCACCATCAAATAAGGACTACCCATATACGATTACAGTTGTATAAAGAAGGACAGTCCAAAAATAAGTGACATAATCGTAAACTTTAAGACATAAGACATGTCTAACCACCCAGTGCGCAGATCTAACCAATACCCAACTATTACCAAGGAATAGTATAACTCCAGACAAATCGCATACACAAAGGTAATGTAAATCAATAATAGACCTGTATATGACTCAAAATAAAGTGAGTAACTGTCTCAATAATTGCGACATTATGTTGAATATAAACACCAGACATTCATACAACCATTATTCTAAATTCCTCAAGAACCTACGTTGATAAAGACTTAAGGCAAATCTACAGAATGAAAATAACAAGTATCATATTACTCGAGTTGTCTTTCAAGGAAAATCCAGAAGGTCAAGAGGAAGTTGAAAATCGTTCTTCCATTAATGATTGAGTCAATACATAGTGTAAGAAAATCCGACTTGACTCTTTCGGCCAATCTTATAGTTTTACAATCAACCCTCATATTGGCCTAGAAATTAAATAATAGAAGTATTAAAAAAAAAAAAAAAAAAAACCTCTGCCATAGAGAACCCCTTTAATTCTTGAGTTGTCAAAGCTTCTAGAAAGGGGCAGAACGGAACTTGAATACCTCTTTAGCAGATGATGGAAGTTGTTCCCCATGTATTCTCGTGACCAAAAGAAAACCCTACACACATTTCGACAAAACAATTACAGACTTGTTCGAACAGGAAAGAAAAGAATAAAATAGACGAGTATAGTTGAAATAACTCTTAACTTAAATAGGAAGATTCGATGCTTTCCCCTTTTGCGAAAAACTGCGTATTGTCCAAATGGAGAGGGAGGAGGAGTCCAAATCTCTCTGATGGGTACCCTCGCAAAACAAAGGGCCCATCATTAGCGATAAAAATATCTTTGAATAACCAAGGAAAGAACAGAACAAAGAATAAATAAACAAATGCCAGAATATATATCCAAATTGCATGATCAACAGAAATTCATTGTCCTTTTCAAAACAAAAAATAAAATGGCCAAAAAAACCATACCAATCATCTGTCTAGCATTCTATGATTAATTTTTTAAGGAAAATACAAAGACAACACAATGTCGAAAACTCCAGGCGCACATGCACTCTTATTGCGTCCAGAATATGAATAAGAGGGTATGCTGAGGTAAACCTAACCACCTTTAGTTATCTTTAGGGTTTAAGCTTTGCTGAAAGGTTAGGCTGGTTATTAATTTTACGAGAAACTCTCCAATAGGAAAACCCCGGGCTTAAGGTTTCATCGAGAAATCCCGAAAGAACAGAGAGAAAACAAAAAAAGGAGAAACAAAGTGAAAACCCATTTCATTATTACTCAACCAGAATAGAAGTAACTTCTAGAAAGATTTCAACGTCGTAGAACAGGTATAACATACAGATGTATACAAGGCCTGGCTAATCGAACTTCTGTCTACTTTTCCAATGAAATACAGTAGGAGATAGCACGGAGGAAATTTTCCAACGCATGGAAAACGATGAATATAGGAGGAGGGTGAAAGGGATTACGAGAAGGACCCTACTCGCATGAAATGTGTTGGGAGGGAATGCAAGAGCAATAAGTCGAAAAGATCAAATGGGAACTTGCAGTAAAAGTTATACCATAATACAGACACTTACCAAATGCAGGAATAATCTGGAAGGTGCTCCAAGCCACCATACTCTGCGCAGAGTAAGCTAAGAAAACAAAGGAACACTCAGAGCTCAATTCGAAATAGACTTTCCCAAATGACAATGAATATTGGTTTCTACCCTAAGACACACTCCCCAACGCATATTGAATGCGGAGTACATCGAGAATTCGATGCCATGTGACAAGAGTGATGGGGCGTGAATGTATTGGAGTAGGGCACAGGTTGGTTCTCGTTCCTCACCCACCCCCTTTAATGGCCGGACAGAGAACTTAATTCCGACTGTCATCACATCCCGTCATATTTAATGTAATTTCAAGAACAAGTATGGGACTCCTCCAAAAGAAATAAAAAACCTATCACTACTAGTCCAGTTGGCACCAGGGTTGCGTGTAGTTAATTCTCGTAAGGATTCAATCAACTTCCAGTTTAGGGCTAGCCTCTAACTAGTAAGTTTTAACAGGATTTTGTTGTGATTTAATAAGCCAAACCTCTAAGACCAAGGATAAAGAAAACCTTTTGACTTCCCTTTTTACGTTTATTTAAGTTGATATGGTGTACTGGAGTTTAGGCCTACGCGCACATATAGTAATATGTGTTAAGAGAGAGGCTGGAATCCTAAGTTCCAGGCCTATGTCGATTACATTATTGTTATAAGGTGTAGACATTCAACCCCTTGCAAAGACTAGTACGACTTAAATAAAAGATTGAAGGGTAAACTCCACACTATGGATCTGTAATGCTAGGAAAGAGAAATTTAATACATGTGGTATCACATTATTTTTAGTATTGTTATAAACTATTATACAGACTTAGATCCAAATAAAATAAAATAAATTAGGTTAGATATGCCTCCCAAACAATCACCTTCAAACCTCAATGGGTGCAGCCCACTCATAGAAACAAAACAATTGTTGAAAACCATATGTTTGAAAAACTAGTCAGGTCTTTGTGGGAATACGTTGATTTCAAGCACCTAAATTGTCATTTGAAAAGTTTTAGAAATAAGATTGGCATCCTTACAAACTTAAAAAAATTACAGCTTGAAAGATGGTGATTAAGAAAAAAATTGATAATTCAACATAATGTCAAGAGTTTAAACACATACATATGATTGGTAGCACACATTATTAGTAAGAACTATTGGTACAACCATTGTTTGGGCCATATGTCTGAGCTTTCCCCTTTGAAAATCTTGCTCAACATCCTCTATGGTCTCCTTGGGTTACAAAGCATAAAGGGGGAAATATTTCCAACAAATGGCAATCTAATTTCAACCCTTCCAAATTATTGAAGTCTCCAACTAGAGCCATCTAAGATCTCATAGTCTTAGTAGGTTAGATATGACTCCCAAGCAATCACCTTCAAACCTCAATGGGTGCAGCCCACTCATAGAAACAAAACAATTGTTGAACACCACATGTTTGAAAAGCTAGTGAGGTCTTTGTGGGAATGTTTTGATTTCAAGCACCTAAATTGTCATTTGAAAAGTTTTAGAAATAAGATTGACATCCTTACAAACTTAAAAAATGTATAGCTTGAAACATGGTGCTTCGAGAAAAAAATTGATAACTCAACATCATGTCAAGATTTTAAACACATACATATGATTGGTAGCACATATTATTAGTAAGCACTATTGGTACAATCATTCTTTGGGCCATACATTTGGGCCTTCCCATTTGAAAATCTTGCTCAACATCCTCTATGGTCTTCTTGGTGTTCATATTTCATACCCTCAATTGTGTACTCAAATTTGATCTCTCATGTGTCTGTCCAAGTTTTCAGTACATTGGTTAACCAAAATAGGTATGTTGTAATTGTATCCTTTAAATTATTTTTGTTCCATGGTTCTATTCCTCTTGGCATTTTGAGCATGTGTCACATGTTTTTTGTTGCAACCAACATTGTTGTGCTTGTGGCCAAGTTTCATATTATCTTAGCCTTCTCATCATAGGCTCTTGTGATTGTTAAAAACAATTCAACAATTATGTTTGTTGTGAAGACATGATCGGTGTGATAAATGT
>JZKD02S2233562.1:25378-37848 GCA_000966675.3 Picea glauca
TATTTAAGTGATTGAGAGATAGAGCATTATCCTCTCTATCTATATTTTATTTCAATGTGCCCTGAAGAATCTAGAATTTACCTTAAATAACATTTTCTGAATGAGAGGAATTTTCTCCAGATAAGTTACCTAAGTTACCTGTTACCTGAAAATATAAGATATACTAAATATGCTAAATTCATTAAATAATTTACATATATTTAAGTGGTTGAGAGATAGAATGTTATCCTATCTACCCATGTTTTATTTCAATGTACATTAAAGAATCTAAAATTTACCTTAAATAACATTCTCTGAATAAGAGGAATTTCCTCGCATTCTCTGAATAAGAGGAATTTCCTCCAGATATGTTACCTGTTACCTGAAAATATAAGACATACTAAATATGCTAAATTCATTAAATATTTAACATACAATTTATAACTTATTGAGAAAAAAATAAATTGATATCTAATATATTTAATGTTAAAATTTTGAAAATAAATAAATAAATATAAAATCACATTAAATAATACAAAATTAAAAATAAAATAAAACTATTTTAAAAAAATAATTAACATAAATTCATATTCAATCCAAACAAATTTAACACCCTTAAAAAATAATTTGCACCTATTTTCAAATCCTTCCTAGTAATTTAATAATATACCCGGGTTAAACTGGATTCGTGCCAGTAGATATCATGCATTAAAGGAAGTTAGCAGGTAGTGAAAAGGAAGAACCTCAATAACGAAGGTGTTGAAAGAGTTTATCTCAATTGCTCCTCAATAAAGGCATTGTGTTCGGTAAATGTGACAAGAAATATGTACCAAGGCGCCGCCTTGCAAAGGGCAGACTGCAAAGTTTGCAAGGTGTCTATTTAGCAAAATCACTGTAGATTTGCACCCAGCCTCGCCCCTGTGGGTGTGATGGACCAGATCGAAAATGAAACCTTGGTATACTTCACTTTGTCGACCTCACAAAGAACCAACACCTTGTTGGCAAGCGGCCCTTCTTTCATCGAATGAACTCAGACTAACCAAGTTCTGATCGTTGATTTCCAAAGACCATCTTCCAAGGAAATGATTTATCTGTTCACATTGATAACAAGACCAGAGATGTTACAGTTCAAAACTGATCCATAAGAAGAATGTCAATTTTTATCAATATTGTTGTTTACTTTGTGCCGCAAATGCAAGATTGCCAAACACACATGCCAAGAGAAAAATGTATTTTTCTAAGTTAAAAATTGATTGAACGGTACTGAACTTTTCAAGAGGGTCGCCTCTTTCCAAGATACTGAAAATTTTAGCAATCATTCCTATAATGTCAAATGGGCAGAGGCTGCAATTTTGAAGTATACCCAGCGCTCCGTTGCAAGGTAAAGAAAGGACCTCAACCAAATAGTCAAATGAAGAAACCAACGTCTATCAGCCAATATTTTTGGATATGGGCTGAATTCCATGTTTGTCGAAATCAGCTCCGCAAGTGTTTTTCCCCAAACACTAGAAGCCACCAAACGACAGCCTGAGGATGATACCAAGCTCACACATAAACAAATATTAAAATACTATAAAATGTGAAGATATCTCAAACTTATCCAACGAAGGTATGCTTAGCGCTTAGAAGCTCAAACAAAATAACCACCAAGAGGAAAAGAAACCCAAGTATATAGCAATTCGACTCTCGCTCCATACAATAAGCAAAATCAAAGCTACAATATACTACTAGACAATACTTCTATTCCGTGCCAACAAATATTACCTGGAAAACATAAACAGCAACATATGATATGATACCGAAATCTCAGTTTGTGAAGCTCAAGGGCTCAAACGCAACTCCATGTGTTATTAGGCAAAATGGTTAGGCAAAGTGGTTTGGGAGGTTCAAATGGCATTGTCTAAACGTTCTACATTTTGACATTTTTCATCGAAATCCGACATTATAAATTTAGGTGAAAACACAATTTTCTGTTGTTTAAATTGCATTTTTGAATGTATAAATGGATTCAACTTCCCGAAAAACCTCTGGGGCACTCGGATTATACAGACTTAACCACTCAAATCTGCAGATCCAACAATTTCTTGCCAGATTTTGAGCAAAATTAAACAGATAATATCCCCAGAAAAGAACCAAAACGTAGAACATTTAGACTACTACGATCCAAACTTGTCCTAGGAAGAATTCAAATAATATCTGCTTGAACTAAACTCCACATGTTATTAGGCACTGACATTGTCACAGTGGTTTGGGAGGTCCAAACTAGTCCTAGGAAGAATTCAAACAATATCTGCTTGAAAGTTCTTTCCAGTTATCAGACCAGCCAATCATAGAATGGGAAACAAAACTGATTATACAATAGCAACTCCAATAACTCTTTTCAACAGGAATGCAAAATGAAAGCCTTAAAATGTTACAGAATATTTATATTCCACACAGTCATGTATTGCCAAGACACCAATAACAGTTTAGACACTCCAGTTTAACACCACTGCAACCCAAAAGTATGCAGAACATCTGGAAGTGACACGTCAAAGCACCTATGGAATCTGGAATCCTGTAACTAAGGTCTCACCTTAAGTACAGATCCCCTATATATACATGTATATTGAACTCCTTGCCTTGTATTGGTATCCCCTATATACATATATATTGAACTCCTTGCCTTGTATTGGTGACTAACTGAACAGCTGTTTTCTCAGCGAGAAAAAACAACTAATGCTCACCAAATTAAATACCATTTGAACACTTTATCCCATGAACCTGGATAATTTTCTCGAGCAAATTTGAAGTCACTCAAGAAATTTTGATTTTCTTTAACCAGAAAACAACATTTAGAAAAGCCTCACAAAAACAAGAGAGACATCCAGTGGAATGTTTGATGACTTGCCATGAAAAAAATGTTTAGAATCATTCTTATGAGAAATACTTTCACAATGCAACAGCATTCTTACAAGGCCGCAAACAAAAAATTGGAACATTCTTAGAGGGCCGCAAACAAAAAATTGAGATTTACTATTCTTGGAGCAAAAGATGGTAAGACTTAATGTACAAGTGGTCCAAGTGGTCCAGTAAATAAAAAGAAATGGTGCATCAAAACTTTTTCGAGGGTTGAGTAAGTGATACAAATAGCTGCAACAATATACAGTTTTTGAACTTCTTCCTGTTATACTATAAGTCCCAACCATCTTTTCGACTGTCAAACTCCCACTTCTGTAGAGGAAGATGGCCATAGATGTCGGAGAACTTCAACAAACAATGTGTCCTTGTCCTGTAATGCACCTGGGTGTTTCTGCTAATAGCTGCGCTGGAAAGCTTTGATGTGTCAACAGCCCATGCTGGATGAACATACTCAACTGTTCTCGAGGAGCTCTCATTTGCAAGAAGAAAATTCATTAGGATGTCTTCACAGTTAAAGTACTTATCAACGATATCTCTCCCCTCTTTTGCTTCATCACTAAAGTACTTCTGAAATTCTGACTGGCTATCCATGAATGCAGCCCCTGTCAAAATCATGTTATAACCTTTCCTTGTACGGGCATACTTTTCATCTCTGTATTTCAAAGGACTCCCATCTATAAGACGGGGATAAAATCCCACAAGTCTATCAGGATGTTCACGCCATGCTTTGAACCCTCTTTCAACATCGTTGCATGTCATCATTATATCATCATCCAATTCAAGTACAGCTCTTGTCTTAATCAGAGGATCAGACTTGAAACGGTTGTTTAAAGAATTTTTCTCTTCAACTCTTATACGGACTGGTACAGCTGAGTCAAAGTCATTGGGGTTTGGAGGCTGGCCCTTATTCCAAATAACAACTATTTCCCTAACCGATGCACACCGAGAGTAGTGCTTGATATACATCTTCAAATTCCAAAGTCTCGCTTCATAAGTCATAGTAAGCATAGTAAATTGGGAGTACTGTCCTTCCACAGGATATGCCTCTTCTGCACCATTACCCCCAAAAAAGCATCGCACACTAAAACAGATTGATGCTGCTCCAAGGAAAAAGAGAAAACACAGAAGCAATGCACCTCCACATGTGTTTAACCTGATTCTCCCCCTTAAGGCAGAGCTACTTCTATTCAAGCGAGCAAATGCCCTGTGCAGCTTTGATGTAAATTGAGGATGTGTCCAGAATGACAGAGTATCACTTCTCTTTCCAGCAGCTAGGCACCTGCTTAAAGGAAAAACACATCTCACCACGCCTAGTAAAACACCCACAAGAATAATCAGTATTCCTAAAAACAACAATGTCAATGATCCAAGTAGGAACCTCCTTGTTGAATCACCAGAAGGAACTCTGTCTCCATCCATCACTGCTATCCAATCACCTGAAGGTAGTTGTTGTGCATCCAAATGATGATATCGAATTCCATTCCATGCATTTCGTCCTTTCCTGGACTCAACAATTCCAAGGGGAACTTCTACTTCTCTGTACTTTTCCTTGGTGAGCACTTCTACTTTAAATGCTCGTATACGATGCCCATAAGTGTCACCACAATCTTGACCCATGCGATAGAGATGTCCTTCATACACAAAAGGCCTTCCAGCATTCCTTGCACCTAAGCTTTTATCAAAATTATGCACAGGATTCCCCTTATGTTGTTTCCATGAGCCAAGTGGTGAATTAGAATACCAGATTTCTAGCTCTCCATTTTTTATTGCACCAAACCGACTGACATCCGATCCAAAAAGCCAGTAATTTTCATTATAGTGGATCAAGAAAGCATCTACAAGTGGCTTCTTAAGAAGCACCTTCTCCAGTCTCCACTCAAGAGGAAAATTCAATGCCCGGTAAAGACGAAGATCCCCTTTCTGACTACTCTCGGGCATCATGTATATCTGCATAATAGCATATACAAAACAGCAGTGTAAGAGGAAAGTGTGCAGAGAACATATCTATAAAACTGAAATAGATGGTACCAAACCAATAATGATGTAATGACTAAATGAGGAAAAGGAATGAAAATTAGGAAACATGTTTTATTTGCATAAGAAAAAAGTCAGGCAGAAATCAGAAACATATCTCAAGATTTACACACAAGAAAATTGCCACCCTTTCTACCATTTTGTTCAGACCAGTGTTCCCAAACATCATTAAGTTGCCGTTACTAAACAGTGTTGCTCTTTTAAAATGTACCCAGAAGAGGATGATAAAGGGAGCAATGCACATCATTTCAAACTAACACATTTAAAACCAGCACAAAGCTACTGCTAAACTTTTAGGTTCCAGAAACATTCTTTAGTTATTGAACGACCTTTGCAAAGCAAACATGCATTCAAACAAAAGCCTGAGGAATGCATAAGTTCCTTTGCCTCATCAAACTTTAAAGGTTTACCATCTAATCCTAATGTTGCTCAAAATTTTCAGAAAACCATTTACAAAGCAAATTGTCTCAAACTCATTTATATTTGACAATATGAAATTTGAAAAGTGCAAACTGATTTTGATTTGGAGCTGGTGAGAACGGGTTCAAACATAATTCTGTGCTTATTAGGCACCCACGTTCTCATCATTGCTTACGAGATCCACACCAGCTGCTTTGAGAACTCTGTATTGCAATCACCATGACCTGGGACTTTGCCATGATCACAATAGGAAGGGTGAATGGTAAAAACCCATTTGCTCACCTATATGCGCCCTGAGGAGAGTACAGGTCCTACCTATTCAGGTATGGGCTCATTGGGTGTGTAAATATCAATAACATACAAGAGAAAACGGGGACAAAGGTTGTAGGCAATGCATGTATAAATAAGAACCGTATACTTAAAATGAAATCATAATTGTATAAAAGTACCTAAATTTCAACTTTCACTTCTAGACATCAAACAAGAACCCCAATGAAACATCCTTCACTGCCCAACATATGTTTATGAAATCACATTAATAAGATATGTTGCTTCACCTGCCCGTCATAGTGAAAAACGTAAGGATAAGAAAGATGAAACTCTTCGTCTAAAGCAATGCCTAAATGTTGCCAGGTGGCTCCTTGGTCTATGCTTTTTGCCACACCAATGTCCCCTTGCATTGTGATAGCATTCTTTGTCTCAAAGAACAGGTACAAAACATCTCCCTATACAACAACAACATTATGAATCAGTTTTATGTTGAAAAAATAATTTGATTGAAAAATTTCAAACCTGAGCTAACTGTCTAGAAACGTATAATAACCTGTAGTTTCAGTATTCTACCACAATGGGTCAAACAGACAACTTAAATAGCAAAGCATTGAAACATGGATCATCACTATGCCCCAATCTGTCAAACTCCAACAAATATAAAGAATAAATAATTGGAACATTTTCACAAAGCCTCAAAGTTTGATCCTGCATACTGTATTGAGGTGTGCTTCCATTTGTTGAAGGTCATATGCAAAAATGGAAAACTCAGAAAATAAGATGGCAGTTTTAATAGCACCCAAGATACAATTTTCATATCCTTTTTATTGTACTTTATAACTTTGAAAAATTGAATGCATGGGAAAAATAAAGGGATAAGGAAATGCTGAGTTAAGCAGTAACTAGAGCAATTTTGCACGTTGCAATCCATGGAGAAAATCAAGAGAGGAAAGTAAAACGGTGTCAACTTCCAAATGAGTTGGAGAAAGGGGCAAATCTCAAATTTTTGGTGAAATTAATATACTGCATACAGAATCCCACAGCTTGTGAACAGCCTCAGGCTATTTAGCAATGCGTTTAAGGGATGTGGAGCAAGTGGAAGGGTTTCAAGGATGGGTGGGATATTATCCCCAAATTTCAAGGGGACAACAAAAAATATTTAGAAATAAAATAAAATATTAAAGAAAAAATATATATTATAGAACCCAGCACTATAATATAACTCAATAAAAGTAACACTGACAAACCTTTAGATAATCGATCTTAAAGACCTTTTCTATGTGGATATTATAATCCTGAAAAAAAAGGGTAGATATAGGGTACAAGAAACTACCAAACAACGGAGTCAAAACTGTGGATGCAATTATCCCCCATTACAAAAACATACTACATAGTATTCGAGCATGCAATGCATAGATAATATTTGTCATGGTTTGAATGTAGAACCACTTAGTGAATATTTTTATTTGATAATTGGTGCCACATGGGCAATGGTTTCAATAGTGGGTATCCAAACATCCTAAAAACCATCTCAACACATCTCCCAAACCTCCCCGTTTTTGGCAAGAAACATCTAGAGGATGTGGGGGAAGTCCTTGAAACCATCTTAAGACATCTCCCAAACATCTCATTTTCTGGCAAGAAACATTTAGACAACGTGGGAGAGAATCCCACATCCTCGGAGATGTCTCGTTCAAAATAGGGACTTTCCCCTTGCAGTCCCCAAGGACGGGAAAATGCAAAGAATGCATCCTAGAAGTAGGGATAAGTCCCTATGCAACATTAGCCTCAATGCATAATCCATAGGAAACACTATAAAGAATTCTCCGAGAGTAACACACTAACATATGAACTCACAACCAAGTGTAGAAATTGACCTACATATCCACAAGTAGAATGTATGCAAGGAAATTTGAAATCATTCCACACATGCATGGAAGATAACTTCAATATCCCTCTAATTGAAAGTCCTAAATTAAAGAAACAGTGGAAAATAAAATTTATGATTGGTATATGTCTCTATTGTACCTCTCACAAAATGCAAGGGTAGTAAACTGGATTGTGGATTACAAATTTACAACCATAGTTACACGAGAACCACTCACGAGTTTCAACGGACCTATATCCATGGGCTTGGGCAGGAATGGAACGTTTTGAAATTCCTAACAACGGCTTTGAGAGCATCCAAAACATTCCACTTGCTCCATACTCAAACTCACACCACTCTCATGGGTGCTTCTTGCATGTTCCTAACCTTAGGAAGCTTTTGGACACTCCTTAGTTGTATATCCTTATATGCCACGCCATTGTTGGGCATTAAAAGGTTGCTTGCAATTGTTAGTCATTGAACCCCATGTAGCCTTGCTCAAACATTAGATTATTTCTTCATGTCACACCTCCACCTCTATTGCCCAAAGAGGTGATGTCACGGGGCTCGACTTTTCGTTCTACTTGAGCATCCCATACTACTCAAGAAGCCCAGTTGTGGCATAGCATCGACGTGACCTTGCTAGTTGGACACGACTATCCACTGCTTGTATCACCCGAAATATGCCTAACCAACGTCCCGACCAAACCCAACTTCGAGTGTGCAGAATGTCAGAGTGCTCGTTTCACCATAAGCAATGTTGCGCAATCGCCACCCAACCATAGGCAACCTATATCGACTCGTTGAACCATGGTTGCTTGAACAACAAACTGCCCAATGTGAGACCATGCTATCATCGATCTAAGTCGACACATAATAGTCAACAAAGATCGTGTCCCTCCATCAAGCATTCACATATCTTCGATGCACTTATCAACATTGTTGTTTGCCACAACTAATACACAATATGTCACATTGACAAATCATGTCGTCCTCCATTGAAGCCCGCTATGTGGCACGTCATCGATCATTTGTCCTACTTGACAAGACATCTTTCGTCCTCTTAGCCTATGAGCTAGTACAACGTCCCAACCATCTCATGAATCACCATGAGTTGGTTACCAATGCTACCAAAGCATATGGACTCACCATGCAACTTTCCAAGTAAGCCCAATGCGCCCTTTGTCATGCCATTGTTAATGGAATCTCAAGTTGGGTCCTTACATTCTCCCCACTTGAATTGTTGATGTCCTCATCAACATGGCCTTATCGATTCCTCCAATGAAAGGGGTGTTGGTGGGTGAAGAGACACTTCCACAATTTCCATTTCGAACGTGGCTCTGATACCATTTGTCACGAGGCTAGACTTTTTGTTTCACTTGAGCATCCCATACCACTCAAGAAGCCTAGTCAAAGGGTGGCACCAACATGACCTTGCTACTTGGGCATGACCATCAACCTCTTGTATCACCTAGAATACACCTATCTGGCATGTCCTAACCGAACCCAAGCTAGGCACCTTTAGCTGCAAAATGTCAGAGTGTTTGTTTCACCACAAGTGACGCTACATCATCGCCATCCAACCATAGGAAACCTATTGTTGCCTCCCTCGAGAACCAAAGCATACTTGAACAATTGATAGCCCTACGTGAGACCATGCTTACATTTATCTAAGCCGACATGTGATAGTCGATGAAAAGCATGTCCCTCCTTCATCAAGCATTCATCACATATCTTCAATGCACTTATCAACATTGTTGCCTTGCCACAAACAACACACAATCTATCACACTGCCAAACCACGTCGTCCTACATCAAAGCTTGCTAAGTGGCACATTGTTGATTGTTCATCCTACTTGACAAGGCATCCTTGGTCCTCCTAGAGTACATGTTAGTACATCGTCCTAATTGTCTCATGAATCATCGTGAATTGGTCACCAAGTCTACCAAAGCATATGGACTCACCATGCAACTTGCCAAGTATGCTTAGCACTCCCCTCTATCGTGCCATTGCCAATGGCACCTCAAGTCGATTCCTAACATTCTCCCCCACTTGAATTGTTGATGTCCTTGTAAACACGTCCCCATTGGCTCTTTTAATGAAAGGGATGTTGGTGGTGAAGGAACACTTCCACAATTTCCACATTTGAGTGTGGCTCTGATACCATTTGTCACCAGGCTAGACTTTTTGTTCCACTTGAGCATCCCATACCACTCAAGAAGCCTAGTCGTCACGCAACACCAACATGACCTTGCTAATTGGGCATGACCATCAACCACTTGTATCACCCGAAATATGCCTAACCGACATGTTCTGATTGAACCCAAGGTAGGAACTTTCAATCACGCTAAATGCCAAAGTGCTCGTTTCATTATAGGTGATGCTAATCATCGCCACCCTACCATAGGCAACCTATTGTTGCCTCCCTTGAGCCAAGCATACTTGAACAACTAATTGCCCAACGTAAGACAATGCTATCATTCATCTAAGTCAATACATGATAGTCAATGAAAATCATGTCCTTCATTAAGCATTCACAATTTCACATATCTTGATGCACTTATCAACATTTTTGCCTTGCCACAGATAACACACAATCTATCACATTGCCAAGCCATGTTGTCCTCCGTTGAAGCCCGCTATGTGGCACTTCGTCGATCGTCCATCCTACTTGACAAGACATCCTCAGTCCTTCTAGCCTACGCACTAGGTACACTGTCCTAACCATCTCATGAATCACCGTGAGTCGATCACCAAGGCTACCAAAGCATATGGACTCGTCAAGCAACTTGCCAAGTATGCTTGGAGCGCCCTCTGTTGTGCTATTGTCAATGGCACCTCAAGTTGAATCCTTCCAAGTGCCTTCTGCTGCCACAGCTATGCATGGTATTTTTCCATTTTTGAATGTCTCAAATCACGTTTGTTTTTAAATTTTTCCTTTTAATTTTTATTTTTAGCGTGGTACACCATATTTGTGTGCCCTCGTTTGAATGTATCCGGCCTAGGAAACATCCTGCTCTGTTTTTTCCTATTTCCTAGTCTGACTTCAGAAAGATTTTGCTTGCTGCTGACATCTGATGTCTGGGTGGAGAAAATATTTGCCATTGAATAATTAATCTGCTGCCCGGTGCATGGAATAATGTGTTAGGAATATTTTCCATTGAATAAATCATATCGATTATTTGCAGACTCATCTGCAAGGTGCTGCGAAGATTTCACTTGTTGATGGAATCAGGTCTGCCCTACTGCATTGGATCTGTTCACTGCTTAGAAGTATCGTGGATTCATGATGTCATATAATATCGCCTGTCGCCATTATATAAATGGGTGAAATCATTGCTGCTGAAGTAATCACGCCAATGTTCTATATGGGATATCAATAATCTAATGGTTCTGCCCTCTGGATTTCCTACCACCAGATGCCGTGATCTTCCTTCGCTGCTGACAAATTCAGCCACCAAATCTGCAATTGCTGCTGGAACAACTGCTGTTTAACATGTCATGTGCAGAATAACCTTTTGCCCTTCTTAAAAATAGTTAAATCTAACTCAAGTTTCAATCTTAGAAACTTTTATAATTTACTTTCCTTTCTTTTATTTTTGTTTGCCTTGCATTGTTAACATCAAATAACTTTTTTTTTCCATGAAAAAATTATCTCGATTTTATATAATGTATAAGATCATTTACAGGGCAAAATCAACAGTGTAACAGTGGTGAGCTGTGGACAGAGGTCGGCGCACCATAACAGTGAAAAAACGGCCAATACAAATACTCAAACAGCTCTGCTACAAGGCAAGACCTTCGATCACTGCTACAGGAGCAAACAAAGACACTGTCAATACTATCAAAGTAGCGATGGACGCCAATCATCGATCAGTAGATGTTTAGATAGGAAACAGAACTCTCGATCCCGCTATCGCAGTGGAAGATCAAGAGTCTCCCTGCCTCTTCATTTAACGCTCTCTTTGAGAGAGCGTCCGCCTCACAGTTGTAGGATCTGAGAAAGTGCTGGAAGCTGATGTTTGTGAATCCATTGGAGAGATCCCGTGTTTTTTGTTTCCAGCATTCGACGTGGACTGCATGGAGCTTGGACTTTTCAGTAATCCAGTCAATGATGACTCTCGAGTCGCCGCGGACGAGCAGATGATTGATGGACCAAGAAGAAGCAAGCGAGAGGGAAGCCCAAAGCCCCATGAGCTCTGTTTTTGTGTTTGTTCCCGGACCACAGTTGAGGAACCACTTAGTGATTCTCGACGGATGAGCTTTGAAAAAACCTCCAGCTCCACAACAGAGGCCATTTGAAAGGGCCGCTCCGTCAAAGCAAGCCAGGGTGTGCCCTTCTGGCATACTAAGGTCAATCGCTTTGAAGAGGGAGGGCTTTACTGAAGATGGCTGCCAGTGGTAGGTGGCCAGGACTCTGTTAAAGACGGCCAGCGTGGAAGGGGGCCGATCCTCAAACAGTGCTCTATTACGTTCGATCCAGAGTTGCCAGCTTACATGGGCAGCCATACAAATCGGAGAAGATTTATTCAAGTGCAACGAGTTGAAACAATCAGAGATTGAGTCTCCACTCCAGGAGTAAGGAAGATTAAAAAAATTTAACGTTCTATTCCATACATCCATCGAAAACTCACAGTGAATTAATAGATGGTGTATGTCTTCCTGCGCGTGGCGGCAGAGAGGGCAGATTCTGAGCCCTTCCCAACCTCTCCAGCGAAGTGAATCCCACGTTAAGATCTTTCCTTTTCCGGCAAGCCAAATAAAAAGTTTATATTTTAGGGGAAGCTTCCAATTCCAGAGCTGAAAGAACCAAGAGAAATCGGAATCGAGAGACTGTTGTTTTACCAGTGCAATGTAGATATTCTTTATGGAAATGATGCCCGAAGCATCCCCTCCAGCCCACATCAGAGAATCTAGCTCCTCAACAAGGGAGATGCCAGCACTCTTAAGTGCAGAAATGAAACGGTTCCATTCCATTGCCTCCCGCCCACTAAAAGA
>JZKD02S2233573.1:13066-27100 GCA_000966675.3 Picea glauca
AGAGAAGACTCTGGCTTAGATACAAATATTCTGCAGGCCTAAAATGAGAGAGTCCATCCCGTCAGGGGGAGTTTTCATTGAGTTAATATCTGATACCTTCTAAAATACTGCAACAGCTCAGGGGGAGCATGTTCTCTTTGACATTGATGTCAAAGGGGGAGAAAAGAATCTGGGTGCAAAAAAGATAAAAAGCCAAGGTCGAGCTTCAGATTTAACGTAGTGAAAAAAGGGAAGTGAGCTGCAAGTATTAATATTAAGGAGGCGCGGGTGCCAATCTTGGTCGCACACCACCATCCTGATATTAAATGGATCTGAAACCCCAAAATGGATCAGAAACCCCATCGATCTAAAACCCCAAAATGGATCTGAAACCCCATCGTTTTGAAACCCCAAAATGGATTTGAAACCCCATCAGATGAGCATGGAGTGAGAATATTTAGAATTGAAATCCTTCGTAGGTTTGGTTGAATTGCCAGTTGGGAGGAGCGACGTCATAGGAGGTGACCGCATTTTCGTCACTGGTGGTGACGCAAAAGGAGATGATTTGACCAACTAACTGAGAATTGCTAGACTACCAATTTTGGCCCCAATTTAGCAACATTTTTTCCCAGTGATTAGAGTTTGAGGACATGATTGATACAAAGATGATGTCACCCACTCCTCTGAAATTGGAGACCAACACCAGTATGAAGTAAGGGTTCTCGTTTATTGTGAACCAGATGCCTCCACTCTTTCTACATTCCACCCTGCAAGGCATATAAATATATGTTAATAATTGATCACAGATATGAACGTTGGTGTAGAGGGTAACAGATTACCTTCAGAATTAGATAGGGACGATGCCCCCTTTGTAGCCTTGTCTGTATAATTTCACAGCCTTGTCTATATAATTCCCCGTATCCTCATGCTCCTCCTGCAATATACAATTTATCATGCATTGATCAAATAATATTTCATTATGTGATGATGGTCACTTAGCAGCTTAGAGCCCCTACCGTCTATTCTGGAAGCATTATTTCCTCCATAGAAAGTAGTGTCTTCTTATTTCCATTCTCACCCATAAGTTGGAGGAATTACCAAACAGATTATCAACAATGCTACCAACGAATCTGAGAATGCCATCATGATTTATAGCCTCAACTTATAACCTCAACAAAAATATTGAATCAATCGAAACTACTAGCAATTGAATATGCATGGAATAGATAGATTGGCTCTCACTTTTCTCCCCCCCTCTCCCTCCCTTTTTNATTGGAGACCAACACCAGTATGAAGTAAGGGTTCTCGTTTATTGTGAACCAGATGCCTCCACTCTTTCTACATTCCACCCTGCAAGGCATATAAATATATGTTAATAATTGATCACAGATATGAACGTTGGTGTAGAGGGTAACAGATTACCTTCAGAATTAGATAGGGACGATGCCCCCTTTGTAGCCTTGTCTGTATAATTTCACAGCCTTGTCTATATAATTCCCCGTATCCTCATGCTCCTCCTGCAATATACAATTTATCATGCATTGATCAAATAATATTTCATTATGTGATGATGGTCACTTAGCAGCTTAGAGCCCCTACCGTCTATTCTGGAAGCATTATTTCCTCCATAGAAAGTAGTGTCTKCTTMTTTCCATTCTCACCCATAAGTTGGAGGAATTACCAAACAGATTATCAACAATGCTACCAACGAMTCTGAGAATGCCATCATGATTTATAGCCTCAACTTATAACCTCAACWAAAATATTGAATCAATCGAAACTACTAGCAATTGAATATGCATGGAATAGATAGATTGGCTCTCACTTTTCTCCCCCCCTCTCCCTCCCTTTTTCTCTGTCTCATTAGCTACAATAATGATATGCCATTATTGCTAATTCCATAGAATTGAAGAGGCCGCCAGGAATCACAAGAGTTTTGAACCCATTGAAGATCCTTGTGGATCCAGATCCCTCCAATATGGTCGATTCCGAATCAACCAGTGCCCTGGATCAAATCCTCATTTGGGTCTTCATCTATGAGCATGGGGAACTATTCTGCAATCTGAAGAAGAGATTCAGTAATGATATGCGTGATATGCGTATCCCTATATTATTGTTGTTTCCATAGAATCGGGTCAGTCGGAGTTTGGAACTTGTTGAAGATCCTTGTGGCGTAGGATTCCTCAAATACAACCGATTCCAAATCGACCAGTTCCAGGAACAACTCCTCTTTTGTGTCTTCTTCTATGATCCTGTGAAAGTATAGTGCAATTAGAAGAAGAGCTGCAATAATGATATGAGTGATATGCATATCCTAGTTTACCACCGGGAATCACAAGAGTTTCGACCCGTTGAATATCCTTGTGGCTCCAGATCCCTCCAAATTTCATCTCTTGTAAGGAGTGAAAAACATGGAAAGAAAGAAGAAAGAGAAGACAATAAAATATTTCAAATGGAGGTTTGAATTTTGAATTCACACAAGTCATGGATGCATAATTTGAAGTAATTCATACACCTGATATCTATCTCATTGTCTTTGTCTTACAAAAATTCAATCCGAGGTTTACACTGAGAGCTACGGGATTAATTTATCCAATCCGAGGTTTACATGGAGAGATGCCGGATTAATTTCTACCACATTTTTATTCATCAAAACCTTGAGATTTAGTTAAGTCAGATGGTTACCAGCCGTACATCTTTTGTTGAAAACTCTCTAATCTTAGTTCGTTATCTTACTCTAAGAATCATACCGTTAGAGGAAAATTGTGGTATATGTACTATATATATACATTATTGATGTACATATTAATTGAATTGGCTTCATGCCTTTTCAGTCAGTGTTCTTTGTCTTCCTTATTTTGTTAGTTATTCACTTTCTTTCCTATATTCTTAACAGTGGTATAGAGCATAATATTGATCTTATAAGCCTGATAGTTTATCAGAGCACTATATTTCTTAGTGCCTGATAGCACCATGGTAGTTTTCCATGGTAGATGAAATATGAATTGATGAACCTAGGGTTTGGTCATGTTGTTGGTCGACTGTTTGCAAGTGCTCGTTTTTATGTTTCCACACACATAGTTGCCACCAAAAAATCACTAGTATGCTGGATTGTCAAGAAGGCACTGAGGTGAGACGGTGGAGGTAGAGTTTGACCAGAGTTTCATGTCGAAAGAACCCTACCAAATATTTACAAAAAAGTAAAAGTTAAAGGAGGTTGTGTAAGATTTATATTTTGGCATGGAGATATTTTCCCATGAAGATTAGGAGGGTTGTTACTATTGTTAAAGCAGATCCACTGAGAGAGAAGGATTGAAAGCTAGTGGAGGCTCTATGGTAAAGGCACCATTTTAATTATTTTCGAATTCATATAATAAAAAATCAAATTTATGGGACCGAAGTATACACCAAGTATGGAACGGGGATATGTTTTTTAAATAATTCAAATTGATTTTTTTGGAGTTAAAAAAAAATCAAATTGATTTCAATAATGGGAGGCACTATGAGAATTTTAAGAAAATTCCCTGCAATAACATTTATTGAGAAGAAGCAAGAAAACTAGAAGCTATAAAAAACAAGTCATATTTTATTTTTTAAAAGGATTATTTTTAAGCAAGTCTCTCGATTTATTTTGTCTATTAAAGGAAGTGTTTTATTTACAAAAAAAAGGTCCTTTGTAAACCCAAATGGAATGCCAAATATTTTGTGAAGATCAATGAAATGAATTTATTAATTTCGGTGATGAGTTATGGAAAGAAGAAGAAATTGATTGACTATCAGGCTTCCAGTTTCGAAGTCCTATCAGTCCAACAACAACAAGCGATTTCATTCAAGAAAAATTTGAAAAATAATTCAAGTCTTGCATTCTGGACTAATGTTTGTTCAGAATTTTATGAGTTGCAAATTGTGANATTGGAGACCAACACCAGTATGAAGTAAGGGTTCTCGTTTATTGTGAACCAGATGCCTCCACTCTTTCTACATTCCACCCTGCAAGGCATATAAATATATGTTAATAATTGATCACAGATATGAACGTTGGTGTAGAGGGTAACAGATTACCTTCAGAATTAGATAGGGACGATGCCCCCTTTGTAGCCTTGTCTGTATAATTTCACAGCCTTGTCTATATAATTCCCCGTATCCTCATGCTCCTCCTGCAATATACAATTTATCATGCATTGATCAAATAATATTTCATTATGTGATGATGGTCACTTAGCAGCTTAGAGCCCCTACCGTCTATTCTGGAAGCATTATTTCCTCCATAGAAAGTAGTGTCTTCTTATTTCCATTCTCACCCATAAGTTGGAGGAATTACCAAACAGATTATCAACAATGCTACCAACGAATCTGAGAATGCCATCATGATTTATAGCCTCAACTTATAACCTCAACAAAAATATTGAATCAATCGAAACTACTAGCAATTGAATATGCATGGAATAGATAGATTGGCTCTCACTTTTCTCCCCCCCTCTCCCTCCCTTTTTATCTGTCTCATTAGCTACAATAATGATATGCCATTATTGCTAATTCCATAGAATTGAAGAGGCCGCCAGGAATCACAAGAGTTTCGAACCCATTGAAGATCCTTGTGGATCCAGATCCCTCCAATCTGGTCGATTCCGAATCGACCAGTGCCCTGGATCAAATCCTCATTTGGGTCTTCATCTATGAGCATGGGGAACTATTCTGCAATCTGAAGAAGAGATTCAGTAATGATATGCATGATATGCATATCCCTAGATTATTTTTGTTTCCATAGAATCGGGTCAGTCAGAGTTTGGAACTTGTTGAAGATCCTTGTGGCGTAGGATTCCTCAAATACAACCGATTCCAAATCGACCAGTTCCAGGAACAACTCCTCTTTTGTATCTTCTTCTATGATCCTGTGAAAGTATAGTGCAATTAGAAGAAGAGATGCAATAATGATATGAGTGATATGCGTATCCTAGTTTACCACCGGGAATCACAAGAGTTTCGACCCGTTGAATATCCTTGTGGCTCCAGATCCCTCCAAATTTCATCTCTTGTAAGGAGTGAAAAACATGGAAAGAAAGAAGAAAGAGAAGACAATAAAATATTTCAAATGGAGGTTTGAATTTTGAATTCACACAAGTCATGGATGCATAATTTGAAGTAATTCATACACCTGATATCTATCTCATTGTCTTTGTCTTACAAAAATTCAATCCGAGGTTTACACTGAGAGCTACGGGATTAATTTATCCAATCCGAGGTTTACATGGAGAGATGCCGGATTAATTTCTACCACATTTTTATTCATCAAAACCTTGAGATTTAGTTAAGTCAGATGGTTACCAGCCGTACATCTTTTGTTGAAAACTCTCTAATCTTAGTTCGTTATCTTACTCTAAGAATCATACCGTTAGAGGAAAATTGTGGTATATGTACTATATATATACATTATTGATGTACATATTAATTGAATTGGCTTCATGCCTTTTCAGTCAGTGTTCTTTGTCTTCCTTATTTTGTTAGTTATTCACTTTCTTTCCTATATTCTTAACAGTGGTATAGAGCATAATATTGATCTTATAAGCCTGATAGTTTATCAGAGCACTATATTTCTTAGTGCCTGATAGCACCATGGTAGTTTTCCATGGTAGATGAAATATGAATTGATGAACCTAGGGTTTGGTCATGTTGTTGGTCGACTGTTTGCAAGTGCTCGTTTTTATGTTTCCACACACATAGTTGCCACCAAAAAATCACTAGTATGCTGGATTGTCAAGAAGGCACTGAGGTGAGACGGTGGAGGTAGAGTTTGACCAGAGTTTCATGTCGAAAGAACCCTACCAAATATTTACAAAAAAGTAAAAGTTAAAGGAGGTTGTGTAAGATTTATATTTTGGCATGGAGATATTTTCCCATGAAGATTAGGAGGGTTGTTACTATTGTTAAAGCAGATCCACTGAGAGAGAAGGATTGAAAGCTAGTGGAGGCTCTATGGTAAAGGCACCATTTTAATTATTTTCGAATTCATATAATAAAAAATCAAATTTATGGGACCGAAGTATACACCAAGTATGGAACGGGGATATGTTTTTTAAATAATTCAAATTGATTTTTTTGGAGTTAAAAAAAAATCAAATTGATTTCAATAATGGGAGGCACTATGAGAATTTTAAGAAAATTCCCTGCAATAACATTTATTGAGAAGAAGCAAGAAAACTAGAAGCTATAAAAAACAAGTCATATTTTATTTTTTAAAAGGATTATTTTTAAGCAAGTCTCTCGATTTATTTTGTCTATTAAAGGAAGTGTTTTATTTACAAAAAAAAGGTCCTTTGTAAACCCAAATGGAATGCCAAATATTTTGTGAAGATCAATGAAATGAATTTATTAATTTCGGTGATGAGTTATGGAAAGAAGAAGAAATTGATTGACTATCAGGCTTCCAGTTTCGAAGTCCTATCAGTCCAACAACAACAAGCGATTTCATTCAAGAAAAATTTGAAAAATAATTCAAGTCTTGCATTCTGGACTAATGTTTGTTCAGAATTTTATGAGTTGCAAATTGTGATACTTACTGTTATTCCTTTTGTAAGTATCAAATATTGTTGAAATTGAATTACAATTGTGATTGGGTGCATTTTTTGGTTGAAGCCAACACCCTTTTGTTGAGCTTAAATTTGATTGGATTATTGTAAAATGGTGGAATTGCAAGAAACCCTCTTTTTCATTGAGAAAGTTGGACATACGAAAGATTAGTGTTTTGGTATTCATCTGTTATATTATACATGTGCTCGATCTCTTCTTGGCCATACTTTTGAACAACGATCAAGGGAATTTGAACCACTTGTCCCTGACAGGGGGAAATCTAAAGTTTTTATTTAGGTTGCAAGTTTGATTTAGAGTCTGTGAACAGATGATCAAGTATGCAACCTAGTTCCTGGTATGCAACTTTATTCCTGAACATATTGTNAAGCCAACACCCTTTTGTTGAGCTTAAATTTGATTGGATTATTGTAAAATGGTGGAATTGCAAGAAACCCTCTTTTTCATTGAGAAAGTTGGACATACGAAAGATTAGTGTTTTGATATTCATCTGTTATATTATACATGTGCTCGATCTCTTCTTGGCCATACTTTTGAACAACGATCAAGGGAATTTGAACCACTTGTCCCTAACAGGGGGAAATCTAAAGTTTTTATTTAGGTTCCAAGTTTGATTTAGAGTCTGTGAACAGATGATCAAGTATGCAACCTAGTTCCTGGTATGCAACTTTATTCCTGAACATATTGTTGTTGATATGGTTTGTGGTAATCATAAAACCATTTTCCAGTCAGGTTCCAAGTTTGATTTAGAGCTTGTGAATAAATGATCAAGTATGCAACCTAGTTCCTAGTATGCAATCTTATTCCTGAACATATTGTTGTTGATATGGTTTGTGGTAATCCTAAAACCATTTTTCAATCAAGTTCCAAGTTTGATTTAGATCCTGTGAATAGATGATCAAGTATGGAACCTAGTTCCTAGCATGCAGTCTTGTTCCTAAACATATTGTTGTTGATATGGTTGGTGGTAATCCTAAAACCATTCATAGTTTTTTGAGCCTTGAGCTCTTGATAGTTTGTGGTTAGCTTAAAACCACCAATTAAGCAGAAGACATGAAGTTATGCTTGTTACATTTTCATATTTTTGAGCCTTGAGCTCTTGTTAGTTTATGGTCAACTTAAAACCATGCCATTTAGTATAAGACATCATCTTCAGCTAGACATTCGGTTTGTGGTCATCCCAAAACCTCCAGATTGGTCTGTGGTCATCCCAAAACCACTAGATTGGTTTGTTTTCATATTGAAACCACCATATATATTTGTGGTCATCCTGAAACCATCAGATTGGTTTGTAATCATCCTGAAACCACCAGATTGGTTTGCGGTCATACCAAAACCACCAAATGAGATTTAGATCACCCTTAAAACACCAATTTAGTAGAAGACATCAACTTTTGCTATTTTTCCAGAGTTCAAAGAGGATCTTAAGCCCTTTGAATATTTGCTTGACACATTAATAGTTGTCAAGAAGTGGCGATTTTTCAGTAAAGAATGAACTTCTGATTAAGGGGGGATGTTGAAAACTCTCTAATCTCAGTTCGTTATCTTACTCTAATGGTCATACCGTTAGAGGACAGTTGTGGTATATGTACTATATATACATTATTGATGTACATATTAATTTAATTGGCTTCATGCTTTTTCTGCCAGTGTTATTTGTCTTCTTGATTTTGTTAGTTATTCACTTTCTTTCCTATATTCTTACCAATATTCTTAACATGTTCGGAAAAAATCCTTGCAGATTTTTTGGGCTGTACTCTTAAGAATTTGAAACGATTTTTAGAGCTTGTGAAAAGAATAGATAGTTTTAGCTATGTGGCAACAACCATCGTCTACAATGGATACCTCCTGCCAGCAATGGTAGCCACAACTTCGTTATTCCTCCATATCTGAGCTGATACTGCTCCTCTTGCCTACAACATCTTTAGTTCAACCATACAACACCAAGAGATTTATCTATAATGTAGTTACCCCACTATTATATTATAGTGGGGTAACTACATTATTATATTTATCTATAATGTATTTACCCCACTATTCTTAACATCAGATGGAGGGAGAAATACTCTATACCACACTAAACACTGTTAACATGGGATGGAGGGGGAAATACTCTCTATTACTACATAGTTTTATATGTTGTTATAGCATGGTAGGGCTGTAGGAAAATGATTGGCATCACTCATCCCTTCCCACTCATGTTGTATGACTTGTTATAAAACAAATACTTGAGTAAATGGTGATATTCAAAGGACCAAATTTTGAAAATATGATAAATTAGCAAAGAAGAAATAAAGTTTTGATATTAATAGAACCATATTTCAAAAATATTGTAAATTTTAATGTTAAAAAGAGTGGTAATACTTGTAGTACATTTAAAAAAAATATATTATAAATTTGATCCATAAAAAAAGGTGGTGATATTGGTAGTGCCATTTTTAAAAATATTACAAATTTGTTCTACTGTAAAAAAAGATGGAAAAAATAGTGATACTTGTAGCACAACTTTTAGATTTGGGTATATATTTCAAGGACTTTTTACGAAAATTGAATTTTTTAGATCTAGTGTTATTGTTTTGGGACCATTGCACTATAGTTGCAACATTACCTTAGGATTTAATCATTGGACCGTGATTGGAATGAGCGACGAATGCTACTTGGCGATGTAGTTCCATAGCCTTGTGTTAGGGTCCTAACCCGCACATAGGTAGAACAATATATTCGGATGTAATAAAGGTCAATATTAATAAGGCCTTGCAATAAAATAGAATAAGTCGAATGTAAGAAGACCTAATAGAAKCTTTCGCTTCTAGAAGKATCTTCCTCTAGATGCTTCTTTTGATAGACATATTTAGTATAAATAGGAGTCGAGGGTATGAAATCCCTAGTTTAGAGATTATTGTAATAGAGCTCTATTCGACTGGAGGTTGCCCCCTCGAAGAGGCCTGTGAACATTGCTCTTAGAATCAAAGTGTTATTTCTGTTGTTATTCTTATATCATTTCAGTTTTATTATTGTGATTATTCTGGTTATATTACTGTTATTCTGCCATTTCTAGCAATTTATTTCTGGTTTGCATACATTTTATATCTGGTATATTACAAGTGGTATCAGAGCACTTTCCTTGGCATAAATTGTGGGTAAATTTTTTTTTTCAGGGTAGAGACATATTTCGACGTCTTTAAGCCACAGAGATATGTCGTTACATGCATAAACCTGCAGTTGAGGGATTCATACATGCGAAAATACAAGTGGTTCTTAAGCGCACATCTGTTGGCCACCCTTGTAACCCCTGTTGGTACCCCTTCGAGTATTAGTGCATCAGACAACACCTGTGTATGGATCGACCTAGATTTTGTGAAGCCCTCTTTAGATAAACCATCGGCTGCCTGACTGCTATAATTCCACTGAGAACAACACTCAGGAAGATACTCTCTAGTACCTGGGTATTCGGGTAGTATGGCTACGGGTACGGTCTATCCTCCTTAGTTAGTGCCCTGATATATTGGGCCGAGTACTACTATTGGACCCCGCACGTATAATAGAGAGCTATATCACAGGGAAAACCATTGTCTGTAGAACCCTTGAATACCTAAACCTTGGGGGAAGAAATATAAACAAATTAAAAAAAACAAGATCTATTGTCGCGCAACTGTGTTTAGATTTCCAAGTAAATACACATTATGGTTAAGCATTTGGACATTTCCTCTCTGCAGTATTCCATTGGATTCATTTATTCGCCCTTATCACTTTCATCCATATCATTTTTCGGAAAAATTTTTGACCCCGCCCCCCCTTTTCGGTTCCCCCATCCTCATGGCCCATACCCGTCGCCAAGCCTTGGAAGCTCACTTCAACACCTTGCAATCTGGTCTCCTCTAGACCCAAAAATAATTAAAACAACTCAGTGCCAATGTTGTCTCCATCAATACAACCATAAAGTCCTCAATGGAGGAAATCAAACAAGACCTCACCACCTAGCTTGAATCTGTATTTTTGGCACTCTGCACCAAACTGTATATCCCTACAGATAACCCTTCCTCTTCCTCACCTCCCCATATTGAAGGTGACCATTCCTCTCATTCCCATAACTTTCAGAACCATCACTTTCAACGTGACCTACGCCTTCCGTGGGTGGATGTGACCAAATTTGATGGATCGAAACCCACTAGTTGGGTAACCCAAATGGAACATTATTTTTGTTTATACGACATTACAGATGACTTGGCCAAACTTCGGTATGGTGTTCTCCATATAGATCAAGAACATTGGCAATGGTGGCAATGGAGAAAAACTTCTCATCAAGGGTATATTGCTTGAACACACTTTGTGGCAGAGCTTTATGAACGCTTTGACAGTGACACCAACCATTGGGGTTGTTTGACAAAGTTGAAACAATTAGGAGCAATGGAAGACTTTATAGCTACCTTTGAGCACTTGGATTTTTGGACAGAGGGCATGTCTGATGCCTTTTTTCGAGAATGTTTTATCAATGGCCCCAAGGATGAGATCCGGGCCCATGTCTTCATGGATCGACCTCAGAGTTGGGTGGAGGCTACTAAAAGAGCTAAAGAAGCACAATAGGTTGTATCTTCTCAAAATCGGAAACCCTCCTTTATCCCTCACCCTAAACCATTAAATCCCACTACTCCCTCCGCTCCCCTAAAGATCCAAAAATTGACCAGGGTTGAAATGGTTGAACACCAACTCAAAGGCCTTTGTTATAATTGTGATGACAAATATTTATCGGGCCATAAGTGTAAGGAACAAAATCTTTTTATGGCCATCTCCGAGGATATTTCAGAAGAAGATATTGAAAATCCCTTTGTGTATGAGTCACCTGAAACCCCCAACATAACCCCTCCCTTAGACCCTTTGAATTAGAACAGGTCATTTCCCTCAATTCTCTCACTAGCTTCTCCGCTCCCCAAATCCTCAAGCTAATCAGTTACATCAAGCATCATAAGGTCATCATTCTGGTTGATAGTGGAAGCACAAATAATTTTATTCATCGCTGCATTGCCCAAGAAACTTATTGCTACATCCATGCCGTCAATAATTTCCAAATCATGATTGCTAATGGTGGCTCCATGAAATGTGGAGGGCGTTGTGAAAATGTGCATTTCCAAATTGGTGACTACCACCTGAAATATCATATGTTTTCTATAGAGATGGGTGGGTGTGACATTGTGTTGGGTGTAGACTGGCTAAGGACTTTGGGTCCCATTCTCATGGATTTTAAGGAATTAACCATGCAATTTGACTAGGAAGGCCACCAATATAAGTTCCAAGGCATCACCACAGGTTCACCTAAGATTATTAGTTCCCATCGCATGGAAAAGCTGCTAAAAAAGGGTCATTCTGATGTTATTTCTCAACTCCATGCCATCCAAGCAACAAAAACACCCTCGGTGCTGCAAGATCTCCAAGCCATCCTTTCTAAACATGAAGGGTATTATCCACTCCCTAGGGACTCCCTCCTTCCCGTGGGGTTCATGATCATTCCATTCCCCTTGTACTTGGAAACCTTCCTCCCAATATCCATCTGTTTCGTCACCCCTTTTCCCAAAAAAATGAAATTGAGAAAATGGTCCAGGAACTCCTTAATGCAGACATTATCTGCCCTAGTACGAGCCCCTACTCTTCTCCTATGGTCATGGTCCTGGAGAAAGAAGGTTCTTGGTGAATGTGTCCTGACTTCCATGCCTTCAACAAACTTACCATTAAAGACAAATTTCCCATTCCTATCATTGATGACCTCTTGGATGAACTGAGTGGCGCCCAATTCTTTACTACACTTTATCTTCATTCGAGCTACCACCAGATACGTATGAAAGAGGAAGACATTCCCAAGACTTCCTTTAGAACTCATGAGGGCCACTATGAGTTCTTGGTCATTCCCTTTGGCTTGTGTAATTCCCCCTCCACCTTCCAAAGCTTGATGAATCATGTCTTCTGTCCTTTTCTCCGTCATTTTGTATTAGTTTTCTTTGATTATATCCTCACCTATAGCAAGACCTAGACATAACATCTTACTCATGTGGATCGAGTTCGCCATCTACTCTCTCAGCACCAACTTTTCCTGGAACAGTCTAAATGTGCTTTTGGTGCCTTAGAAGTAGAGTACTTGGGTCATCTGGCTGGAAAGGATGGCGTCAGGGTGGATCCTAAAAAGATTGAATTTATGCAAGACTAGCCTCACCCAAATAATCTCAAAAGATTGTGTGGATTTCTGGGCTTAACAGGCTATTATCGCAAGTCTGTTAAGAATTACAGAAAGATTGCAACACCTCTCACTGCTCTCCTAAAAAAGAACTCTTTCACTTGGACTCTAGTTGCTGCTCAAGCTTTTCAAACCTTGAAGATGGCCATGTGCACCACTCCAGTCCCGACCCTTCCTGATTTCACATAGGCCTTTGTCTTGGAATGTGATGCTTCATGGAAAGGAATTGGTGTTGTCCTTATGCAAGAGGGTCGGCCTTTGGCCTTTACGAGCAAGCAACTATCTGAAAGAAATCTGGGCAAATATATCTATGAAAAGGAAATGTTGGCTATTCTGCATGCCGTTGATTTTTGGGACCCTTATCTATTGGGGCAATGCTTCCAAATTAAGACAAACCATCAAAGCCTCAAGTATTTTTTGGAACAACGCCTTTCCTCCCCGGAGCAACAAAAATGGGTAACTAAGATATTTGGCTATGATTATGAGATCATTTACAAGAAATGCAAAGAAAATGTGGTTGCAGATGCACTTTCCCACAAATATGAAGATGAAGGATCCCTTTTTTCTCTTTCCTTTATTGTACTAGATTGGCTCCAAGCTGTTCGCAAGGAATGGCTACAAGATCCCAAAAGTTTGTAGCTGATCCAACAATTGCAGTCCAGTGCTCCAACTCCCCCAGGGTACTCTTGGATCCATGATGAGCTTCGATATAAAGGCCATTTGTATTTAAGTAAACAATCAAAGATTTAATCCATGGTACTTTTTGATCTTCATGCTACACCGACAACGAGGCACTCTAGGTTCACCAAAACCTATGACATGGTCAAACATTCTTTTTTCTGGGATGGTATGAAACAGGACATTCGTAATTTTGTTGCTGAATGTGATGTGTGTCAACGCAACAAGGGAGAAACAATCAAATCTTCAGGCACACTACAACCGCTCCCGATTCCACCTGCTATTTGGAAGGACATCTCTATGGATTTTATTACAGGCTTACCCAAATCGGGAAATAAATCAGTCATCATGGTGGTTGTTGATCGCCTTTCCAAGTATGCTCATTTATGCACTCTTCAACACCCATTTACAACATCCACGATGGATCAAATTTTCATGGATCAGGTCTTCAAGCTCCATGGTATGCCACACTCTATTGTTTATGATCGTGACCTCACTTTCACAAGAATTTTTTGGCAAGAACTGTTCAAGATACAAGGCACCCAATTGCATCTCAGTACAACTTATCA
>JZKD02S2233584.1:0-15464 GCA_000966675.3 Picea glauca
TCAACTTTTCACTTTCAAATTATTTCTCTGACCTGATTAGACACCAGGTGTCGAGTATCAGCTACACATTACACCATAATACTGGGTATCAGACCCATCAGAGCACCAGGTAGTGTTCATATCAAACTACCGATTATCAGATTAATGAAGCACAACCAATGTTTCAAATACTAGGAGAGGTCCCTATATAGATCCAATCCGAACTCGATCAACTTGCACCACATGTATCAATTCATAACTGAGACCATCAGGGATTTAACAATGCACCTTCAATTGTTTTCCATGGTCCTATTAAATCAATCTCAACTGTTGATATTTACTTTATCGGAACATTGAACCACCGGCCCACCTGGGTATCACCCCACAATGGTACCACACTTCAAGAAATCACTTTGATCAAGGTATTTGATATTCAGTATAACCGATACTAACTGGACCACCAAGACTACTAGGTCACCGGACCACTAGCCCCCCTGTTCCTTTCAAGGATGCGCTCATACTTCGATCCAATATATTGGGACACTGAGCACCAAGATCATTGGTTTACCGACCCATCAGGACCTTAATACTTTAATATTTCACTTTCACCCATTCACGATATCCGATATAGTTGAATTCCATATCCTTCATTATTAGTCGTTGATCTTTGATGATCAACGATGAGGACTATATAGAGATTTTTGTTCCACCATGGAGGCACCGACCCACCTGGAACCGTTTTCACTCACATTCACTCTGATCTGGTATACACTTCCCATCGAGACATCAGACCAACAGGGCACCATACCACTGGGCCCATGAGACTTTATCCATGTGTTTATAAACAATCACTACACTCTAGTTATCCAATATACTGGGTCCCATGACTAAAAGTTAATGCATTGCACAAGGTTTTGTAACTTTCCCATTCACATTCAAATTATGTAACAACACCTTTTCCTTATAAAGAAAATGGAAATGATTTTCCCCATGAATTCGGGACAAATTGAAGTTTCTAAAGCCTACAAATGACTCTAATATGCAAGTCTTAATCATGAGATCAATTTTCTGCAAGAGGCTATGCGTGGGAAATTAATTCCAAGGACAAACTATGCTTGTTCTAGCTATAGAATGCGAGTCTATGCATGAGTGATAAATTTCAAGGCTGAACAATGCATCTTCCCTCAGTTCTCTTTGATAAGGAAATAAAGGTAGGAAACTCCCCCTATATTTAACAACGATGACATCAATGGAAGCACTATTTCCGACACCATGAATCATGAGGAAGTACTCGAAGGGTTTTCCATGAGGATTTCCTTGGAAACAATTATATGCCATGCTCCTAAATATTTCAAATAAAAAATTATGCATACATTTTATATCTGAGATTGTTGAATAATAAATTGGAGAAAAAACAACTATACTCTAGAGAAGTTTCATTTGGAGGGAAGTTGCAATGATGTTAATCTTGGGTAATAATATTATGCATTGGATGTTACATGTATAAGAGCTGAGATATCCAACCATGTATATGAAACCAACTATATCACTTTTCAAAGAAGAAAAACATGTTTTAGTTGGAGCCATGCTTATTTTTCATTCAATATTATCACTTAGACTAAAATAAATATTAATTTTGTTAAATTTGCACATCCCCCCCAATGAATTGGATTTCCTTTCAAGATATTCAAATATTTCAACATTGATAATAGAGTCAATAATAAGAATCTCACCATTTATTGTTAGCTTGAAACTATCTCTTCAACACCAAATCATTTGTGACAATAACGAAATAAAAAAAAACAATTTCAACATCTCCCTAATACGTTCTTATCAAATTTTGAATTTGATTTCACAAGGGATTGTTTTGGACAATTTAACAACATCAGATATGTGTATTGTGTTGAAATTCTTCAGATATGTGTATTGTGTTGAAATTCTTACTCCAACACCTAGGTACTTTGTTATCTAGTGATTTCCTTATTGCAATTAGATTAACAACTCAAAAAAAAAAACATTACTGAAATATTCAATTCAATATCATGCAGCGAAAGATTAAACTAGGAAACCAAATCATGCACACATAAATACCAATATTTTGGGTTCTTATCCTTGGAAAAATCCTAGAGGGAAAACTAGTGCTAATAACGATTTTATTATGCTAAAATTAGGGCTCCTGTAACAGGGATAATGTCCCACTGAGAGAAATATAACTGCAAACTAACTTGAAAAGGTTTGACCTGCTGTACGACCATTTTTGGCATGTTTTTTGAGGTATCCGTGAATTTCCCTCCTATGGCCCACATATATCCATGAATATCTCCACTATGACCCACATATGTGTATGAAAAACCTGTACGAAAATATCCATACGATCCAACACTCTCCTGTGGATTTATTCGATTGAAAACCCCCTGTGTATGCCTCTGTTCTATCTTCTCCTTGACCTATATGATCTCTAGATGAAATTCATTCTTCACCTATCCAAGATATTGAACCACGGTCCTTCTTAATCCAATACTCTATGTGTCGAATCTCTCAACACAATTCCTTTCAAGTGTCTTTCTCCTTCACCCTAGCCTTACTTTTATAATTGTGAGTTACAATCTATTTCTAATTTCACTTGAGATTTAGATTTCATGCGAAGAATGCATGCTAAGATTACATGTTAAGTAATTTTAGTACTTTCCCCAAATAACTCAATTAACTGATTACATAATTAATTAATAAAAGTAATTTACTCTAATAATTCCTTTAACTAAAGTAAATTCAAGAGTATAAGGCTTTGGACAATTTCCACATGTCTAGACACATAGACCTGTGAAGAAATACCTATCTGATTCTACCACTAACATCAACACTCCCTCTTAGCAAGAAAGGTATTTTGTACCACTTCAAGTTTGTCTATGAAGAATACAAACTTCCCATTCTCCAAGGGCTCCGTCAGAATATACACAACTTGCTCATCTATGGAAATATATTGAAGCTTCACTGCTCCTTTCTAGATCTTATCCCGAATGAAGTGATATATGATCTCAATATATTTAGACCTGTCAATGAATACTTGATTCTTAGAGAGTTTTATACAACTCTGATTATCGAAGTATATCACTGTAGGCTCCAACTCCTGAACAAATAAACTTGTAAGCAGTTTGTGAAGGAAAATGGCTTCACAACTATCCATACTCATTTCCATATATTCTGCCTCTGCTGAACTGAGTGCTACAGAAGTCTACTTCCTTTTGAACCAAGTAATCACCGTTGATCCCAAGCTGAAGCAACACCTCGAGGTGCTCTTTCTTTCTACTTCACTGCCTTCCCAATCCGAGTATGTATATCCCTGCGACTCTACTCCATCTTCTCCAAGATACATTAATCCATACTCCACTATACCTCTCAAGTACCCGAGCACATGCTTTGTTGGGTCTGGTTTTGTCCAAATACATCAAGGAACCTACCAGCTGCATGTATATCCTGTGTGATCCAAAATTGATTTTTTAAATACTTGGTTAAGTTTAAAGCATGAGTTCATTTACCAATTAGGAATTAATGAAATAAGAGAACTTAATGAGATATTATAGAAGCCCTAATAAGAAATGCATATCAGAATGTAATCACAAAGAACAACAAACCATAACAACAAAGTTGTTAACGAAGTTCGACAAGATTTCCTACGTCTCCGGGCCTTTGTCTTAGTGGGTGAGGATTTCTTATTTCTCTTCAATGCTTCAAAATTACATTATAAAAGTGTCAAAAGGATTACAATTTTGTCTGACTGTGTTCTACTCGACCTCAAGAATCCAACACAAGTGGCGGAACTGAAAAACACTAAGCGTAGCTCCCATAATTGGCCTGCAAAGTTCCCCTTCTCAATAGCTTCCCTGCATAAAAATGAAATTGTCTTTCAAATTCCTCAACATTTATCCTATTATAAACCTCTCCAATTATTATAATAACCCCCGATTTATATATATTTGTAGTTGGTATCAACCTCCCAACTTCCTCCCAAGATCTTGCCTCAAATCGGGCTCTAGATCCCCCAATATTGGCTAAAATCCATTAAAATCAACTGAAAATAACCAAAAAAATCTTATTCTATGGTCAAAAACCCAAAATTGGACAAATACAGGGTGCAACCCCCTTTACTCGGTCTCCTCTCCATATGGGAGTGATGCAAACCCCCTACCTCTGCCTTGACAGGGTCCGCTGACCTCCCGGTCAAGGATCGCTCTTCAATCTATCGAGCTGAAGCAACTCTTCAATTCCCTGCTGGAATCTTACGAACAAATCCACAAGTCCTTTTATGAAACTTTCCCTGCGTGAACAAGCACCAAGCATGAGCCTCACCTCCACACGATCATAGGCTATGACCGCTTGCCTACAAAAAATGCGCATCACGATTTCGCGTGTCGGGACTTTGCAAGTGAGCCAACCCTGACTCCCCGACTTAGAAAAGAGCTTAACTATCCTTAGGTCTTCATTTGGCCTCCATCCATGTGACCATTCACCATGACTCGGGGCCCAACTCTCAAGCACGTCGAGATTTCGTGTATCGAGAATTGGTGATGCGATTCACCTCCATTCTCCCAACTCCCGAAATGCTGATATTTCGAAGCTCCCAATCCGACGGTTTTGTGTATTGGGATTTCGTGTATCTTGAGGTACAAATATTGTTCACCTATGTTCTCCTGATCCTTGAAATTATGAAATCCTTCCTAGACAATCAACGATATAGATCTCTCCTTGATCAACGGTTGTGATCTAATTGCGAATTCACGTTTCGCGAGTTCTCACGATTTCCCCCTTTGACTTTTCCCTCTTGTGATTTAGTGAAATGATGATCTGCTACAACCTATCCTCTGACGATGGATGGTCCCAATGATTTCGGGACTTTGTGACTTTGCAATTCGGCTCTCCTCCTATGCACTCTAAAGGGATAAACCCCATGCACTTCCTCCGGATCCAACGATTGTTGGTCCACACACTTTTAGGTTTGACGACTCAATTCCTCTTCTCTTGCATGCTCTCCTGTGTGTCTGGACATGAGATTCAATGGTCCAGATCTTCTCCCCTACAACTGATCTGACGGATGATGTGCTCCTCCTCTCGAGCTTTGGATTTCTTCCTGAATTGGAATATTTCCAACTTTTCAAAGGCTTCAACCTTTGATTCCTCTGCGAGCCCTATGACTTTGGGTCTCACCTGTGTTCTGGAAACTCTATCTCTCCTGAGATTTCGAACTTGAAACAATTCACTCCTCTTCACACTCCTTTTGCTCTGACTATCCTTCATATGGTTATCTTTCAACATTTCATCCAAGTGTTGGCCTAGTTCCCTCCTTTCACAGGTCTTCGTCCAGAGTGTTCAACAACTCTGCTTTCCTCCTTGAGATTCAACTGCTCGGACCTCAGAAGTCTCAGTCCCTTTTTCTCCTCGAAGGGATATAAGTTCCCTCTTGGAAAATCACACTCAAGCACTCCTTGCTGAGCCGATAGAGTATTAAAAAAATCTATGAGTGTCTTCTCCTAGACACTTCTCTCCTCTCTGAACTCGAAACAGAGTTCCTTGTTGCACTCTTTTCACTCGCTCATTGCCCACCTGGCAGAGCTCTACATAATCTTCAATAGTCCTGTCTCTCTGTTGGTTCCTCTACACAGTCTTCCCTCCAAGGTATTTAGTAACCTTGAGGTTCCTCTTGAGTTTATGATGAATCTGGTGTGCCCTCCTGGTGTGTTCTTTCTGAACTCAACAAAGATATTTAGATGCACACTCCTTGTGCTGGCTACAAAACTTCCAATGTTTTTTTGTGCACTCCTTGCACAGCCTAAAGAACCCAAAATGATACTTCAAACTCAAACAAAGATAGATAAATCTATCTTCCTATAGTAAATGAAACTTATGATACATCTACTACATTCATTCATGAAATACAAAATACATGAACAACAATATACAAGAAAAACTTCTTTTCTATTATCTCTGTGTGTCTATACAAATGATTACAAAAACTGGACTGTGACAAAGTCCCAGTTCTTTCAAGCCGTCTCTCAGAACTTCTAAGAACTCCTAAAGCCTCCTAAGACTCCCCTTCCCGATATCTCTCTCCTCATTAAAAAAGAGGGATCCACAAGCTTATCCTCTTCATCGCCTTAGTGCCATCGCTATCCCAGTTATGGCGCCATACTTCTATGGCTACATTACATAAATGGATGTCCAAACTTGACTACCATCTGGACAGCTATAGGTAACCATTTAAGGCAACCCTATCCACTACCTATACAAAGGCGTGGCATGGAATTTATCATCCTTACAACATGTTAATCCGTATAGGATTATTTTAAATTTAAAAATTGGAGGGTCAACGCCTCTCCCTTTCTCCATTGCGTGTCTGCATGTTGGTGTGTTGGCGCATTTGCTGAGGTGGAGTGATGATCCTACATCAGGGAGGCACAATATTCCTAGAGGATGGGTGTGCTCCTATTCTTTATCCCCTGCGCTAGTTATATGGGCCATGTGGCCTGATGCTTATGCTCCCACATGCCCTCAACTATTGGCTTACCCCAAGATTTGTAGCCCCTGGTCAGTTGAGGCTAGCCCCCATCGACTGGGGCTTATCCCTAACAATGCGCCACGTACAACTCATAAGAATATTATGCCGGTTGTTTCAACAAGATCCACATTCGCCCATCCAGTTAGCCCGAGAGGTTAGTTCGTTGGCGTGAGCGAAGGTCGAGGGTTCAAAACTTGCGGGTAATTTTTTTTTTGACCCAACCAACATTGGCTAAATCCGAGGTGCCATGTGGTGCCCTCTTATTGGGCCATGTGTCACCCTATGATTCATCCATACCATATAATCATCGTACAGTCAATGCACAGTCAGCTGCCATGCCACCACCGTACAAACCAATCACTTGTCTAGTCAGCTTCCATGTCAACATCCATACAACCCAGTCATCCTGCCACATCATCTTCCATACAACCCAATCACCTTGCCACGTCAACATCCATATAGCCAGTCACCCTGCCATGTTAGCATCTGTACGGCATAATCACCCTACCATTTCATCATTCGTACAACCTAGTCACCCTGCCACTTCATCATCCGTACATCCACCTGTCGTCCTTACTACCATGTGTTAGCGTGTCATTGGGCTACATTATGTACAGACTACCATGTGTCACGTCCGTACATTTCCATGTGTCAAATTCGTACTAGTCCAACTCAACCCAAAAACGCCAAATTCAAGTGATGCATGTCACCTCTTGGTGATGCCACATAAACATGATGACGTTATCATGACGTCACATGTCTTATTGCTGACGTCAGTAATATGGCCTATTGGCTTTGACTAGTTTGACTTTTTTCCTATTTGGGAAATCAATTAGAACACAATATCTTTTGCATACAGTGTCGATTTGTGAAAAAATGATATGACTAGAATTAACGCGAGGAGCCAGACGCAATGGTGTTGTTTTCATATGATTATGAGAACTTTGATTTTTAGGTCTTCCTGGATCCATTTTGGATCATGCCTCCCCACTAAGACCTTTTGGTCCTCCAAAAGGGTATTAACCAGTCATCAAGTGTGGGAGAGGCCACCCCACTTGTTCTTTGTCTTTAAACTCTGTCCTGTGCACCTGTCTTATCATAATCAATTGAAAAACAATCATGACAACTGACAACATATTTTTAGCCACTTGTACACTTTCACATCTTATTGAAGCCACTACCATCCATGTTGAAAACATTAGCAGTGATAACATCATAAATAGGACTGGAAATAAACTAATATGTTTGATGTGATTGCACGACATTAGATGATCTTGAAGCAAATTATGATTGAAATTCCATTCTATAACCATCTCGTGTTCATGCTTAAGATCAATTGCTTTACTTGACACAATTATAGGTGTGTTTCTTGTGTAAGATACCTTCCTTAATTGTTCCATTGTTTGAAGAGATTGATTTTATTTTATGTGATGAGCATGTGCAACATATTCATTTCCTTCTTTAGTTAAGTGATATTGATTCAATTATCTATAGAAGATTACTTTACGATCATACAAATAAGGACTACCTAATACCATTCCACATTCATTGAGTGGCACCACATCACACATTACCTCATCCACAAACTTTGATGAAATTGCAAACTTTAAAGTGCATTTCTTTGTTATGTGCAATTTATGGTTGTTGCTTATCCATTTAAGTGAGTAAGGTTTATGATGCATCTTAGTGTTTAATCCCAATAATTTAACCACTTCCTATGAAATCAAGTTAGATTGAGATCCACTATCTATCAATGTATCGATCTTGGTATGTTTCATTATTACCCTTATGTGAAACAACTTACTTCTAGAATCATATCCATAACCAATTTTACCTGTCAAACCAACTGTTGTGATCTTAGTCTCATCACCTAAATCATATCCCAAGTCTGTTGGCCGTGTTGTTGTTGCAACTGTTTTCCTCCCTTTCCTTTCTTTGAACCACTTCAGTCTCTTCTCTGGATGCAATTACTAGCAATGGTCATCATCATGCCCTTATTTCTTGAAATGCTTTGCAAGAAAGCTTCTCTTCCCTTCTTGTCGCTGAATTTTCTTTCTTTCCATTCCCCTTCCCTTTTTCCTCTTTCCTTGAAGACGATTCCCCTGATACACCAACTTCTATTTTCCCTGCCTCAATGTATGTTGCTTGAACAAAAACCTCATCAAGATTAGTAGGTCCAAACATAAATATAGTGTTACGAATATGTGCAGGTAAACCTCCTATATACTTCATACGAGTTTCTTGGGTATGTAATGGAATGTTTAACATTAATGCCATCTTACAAAAATCATCTGTGTATTTTTGCACCGTTTGTTCCTTTCTTAGTTTAAAACATTTCCATTCAATTAAAGCCTTCTCTTTATAACCCAAAGGACAAAATTTCTTTCTAAGTCCAAAAACAAAATCTTGCCATGATGGAAATACATTACCCACTTGCTGTGTGCCATTTTGCAACTTACTCTGCCACCACATGAGTGTTGTGCCTGCAAGACAAAGCGATGCCAACTCGATTTGAGTTGCCTCATCTTTAATTTGTTTCACATTGCAATAAACTTCCATTTGTCTGACACAGTTATCAAGCCTTTGAGAATTGACTGCACTATCATACATGGGTAATTCAAATTTCACATCAAGCTTAAGTAAAGGAATATCATGTTTATGTTTATGGGAATGTTTTCTTGCAGTGGATTTTGAACTTGTACTTGAAGAAGAAGAAGTTGATGGAGAAGGCGGTGAAGGAGGAGGCTTAGGAGGATCCTCTCCTTCTTCACTTTTGTCTTGTTTAGAATATTTCCCTTGGAAATGCCTCTTCCATTGCAAGTAATCCCCATATAATACCTTTACCATCTCAGACATGGCGAATAAAGTCTTTTTCAACTCTATCTTGTTCTGAGACATGCCTTCTTCCGATGCCATCTCCTCAATTTGAGAAGTCATCTTTTTCAATCCAATCTCAGGATCCCCTTCTACAAGTTCACCTTCACCACGAATCAACTTTTCCCTGGTAATCATGCGAACTCAAAAACCAACCATCAACCTGCTCTGATACCACTTGATCCAAAATTGATCTTTTAAAGACTTGGTTAAGTTTTAAGCATGAGTTCATTTACCAATTAGGAATTAATGAAAGAAGAGAACTTAATGAGATATTATAGCAACCATAATAAAAAATTCAGATCAAAATGTAAGAACAAAGAACAACAAACCATAACAATAAAGTTGTTAATGAAGTTCAACAAGATTGCCTACGTCTTCGGGCCTTTGTCTCAGTGGGTGATGATTTCTTATTTCTCTTCAAAGCTTCAAACTTATATCAAAAAAGTGTCAAAAGGATTACAAACAAGTATGGCTGTGTTCTTCTCAACCTCATGAATCCAACACAATTGATGACATTGAAAAAGGCTGAGTGTAGCTCTCGGAATTGGCCCACAAAGTTCCCCTCCTCAGTAGCTTCCCTACATAAAAATGACTTTGGCTTTCAAATTCCTCAGCATTGTTGATATTATGGTAGCTGCGAGAGGTATTTACCTCCATATGTAAATCTAACGAGAATAGAATATTTCGGGAAGCAAGAAGAAACCCTAATGAGTTGGCTAATAACCCTAGAAGACAAGTTAGCTCAAGAGGATAATTTGTATTAGGTTATTATCCTCCAAGAGAAGAAGTCGGCCATAATAAATATGATATACTCAGTAAATAGGCACCCAGAATGAGAAGTCAGCTCAGGCAGTTAGCCAGAATTAGTATAAATACAAGATGCCAGTCTTCATTATGGCAGGCATTCTTAGAACTGCAGAGCTCACTTGTGCGCATTGCAATTAGCCAGTTTGTGTGCAAGTTTGGAGGAGAAGCTGTCGTTGCAGTTGATGCAGCTAGCAGATTATGTTTTTTCTTGGAATATATTATGGTTATGGTTTAGACTATATGATCACCTCTTGTTTGGTGTGCTATCCTTGGAGAAATGTGCACTACCCTTTGTTTGGCTATCTAGCCTAGGGTTTGCTTCCAGAGTGATTCTCTGTCAAGGTTAAGGTGCTCGGAGGGTGGCTTTGGCCTATGGTTGGGTGAAAATAGTGATATTTTCTATGGTAAAATGAGCACATCCATCATATTCTAACATTTTATGGGCCCACACCTCCTTCATTTAGTCTAACCACTATAAGAGAGCATAGCCATAAGGATATTAAGCTCATTGAAGAACTGTCGCTAGGGTTTCTAGCAGGAGCAGTCACCAAAGCACTTCCACTAGGGTTACTAGCAGGTGCAGTTGTAGAAAACCTAACCCTCTCATTGAGGCACCTTACATGAAGGGATTGACCTAATTTATGGATATACTAGTGTGCCCTATCCTAACGCATCTCCTGGTACTCTCAGTAAGCCAAGACAAAAAGTTTGAGTTTTTGGTCAAATCTAGGGTTGACCAAGTCAAAGCAGCCATGAATTACTCTATGAAGTCAGAAAACAAGTTAGATGAAGCTTCTAACTTCAGAGCATGGAAGACAAGGATTGACCTCATCCTTGCCAAGAATAAAGTGTTGGATATCATGAAAGGAAAGATCATGGAACCAGAGTTTGAAGAGGGAAAAGAGAAGGAACCGCAAAACGTTGTTGTTATGGAAAAGTTCAAAGACGGTGATATCAATGCCGTGAGTATCATACTGGACTCTATAAAAGACCACTTGATACCCTACATCTCCCATATTGACTCATTGAAGAAGATGTACGATGCCCTAACAAACCTCTTCTCAGTAAAAAACTTTGGACAAGTAATGAGTCTGAAGAATGAGCTTCGTGACATGAAGATGAATGATGATGACAACATAACATCATACTTTGTGAAAATATCTCAATTAAGAGATCAAATACAAGCTATTGAAGAGATCATTTTAGAGAAGGAATTGGTAAACATAGGACTCAATGGTCTTCCCAAGATGTGAGATGCATTTGCCACAAGCATGAACAAAAGGAAGGAGTATCCTACATTTGAAGAACTTTGGACTTGATGTGCTCAAGAAGAATCAAGGATCAGTGCAAAATAGAAACCTCAGAAGAAGTACGATGATCAAGCCTTCACAACAAGGTTCAAGGATTTTAGGAACAAAAAGAAGTTTGGATCCAAGAAGAAAACAAATCAAGAGAAAGATATGTCAAGGATACAATGCTTCAATTGCCAAAAGTATGGTCACTACAAGAATCATTATCCCAAGTTAAATAAAAGGAAGGAAACACACGAAGCATCAGTTTCTGAAGAAAGGGAACCCTCAAATAAAACCAAGCAGGACAAAACAAACTTCTTCTTCTAAGACAAGGTAACAATACTCTTCATAGTTCTTGTACATACCATGTTTTCGGTACATATCTTTCATATCTATTAGAAGATAATATGTTCAAAGAGAAACTATGCTTATGGAAGAACAACAAGACAAGGACTGCTATCACTATGACTACAAGACAAGCTAAAAGATAAGCTGAAATTAGAAAGAAACCTAGGAGAAGTAAAGACAGAAAGAAGTCAACAATCAAGAGGAAATTGGAAAAACATTTGTAACACTTTGCAGAAGGCAATAAGGATGAAGATGGAAGCGAGAAATATCCTATATGGAGGGAGCTGATTATATATTACCAAAAGAAGAGCATGCATTCATACATGAAGCAAGTTTCAGGAGGGAGCTAATCCTATGATCCATTAAAGGTGATAAAGTATATATCCATGGTCGCAGCCATTAAAAGTAATACGTGTTAGGTTTGACCTTAGAAGAAGTCTTCTTCGAAAATAAGCCTTAAAGCATCCCTGGTCCTACTATGAAAGGAAGAAGATGGAATATTCAGAGCATGGAATCTATAGAAAACTCCATGGACCCAAGATCTAAAGAGAAACATGAGGAAGAACATGAAGATTCCAAGAAAGAAAGAAAAGCTAGAACAACTAGTCATTATATCGAGAATCACAAGATCACTAGCCTAACATGAACTCACTAAAAGAAATCAAGCAGAGGTACTGAAAGTTGTGATGAAGAACAGTGTATGAAAGACTTATGAATGTAATAATTGTGAGATCCAGAACTAGAGGTTATCCCAGATGGAGGGATAAGACTATGATGATTACTTGTTCCAGTAAACCAGATATATATCTACATGAGCCATTATATCGTCCACAATATCCATAGGTTGGAATTGACATCAGATGAATGAAAAGACTGTTCTCCAGAATAATTGAAAAAAGAGCGTATGTAGAGAAACCTCAATGCTTTGAGGTATACCAGAAAGAGAACTTTGTATGCAGATGGAAGAAGACAACTTGGTGGAGAACCTCCAATGCACATCAAAAGTGTGGTGAAGACTTTCTATAATAGAGATATTGTATCAAAATGATTACTCAGAAGATCAGGATGATGGATTGCTAATACATGAAAAAGATCTCATGATGACAGAAAAAGTGCCACATGGATATGTTCCAGTTTGATCCATGCCACTATGTTATGAGATAATGGGGAACAAAAGATGAATCCAATAATGACACACTATATTGATCAGAGCTATATTAAGCCTTCATAGAAAACTAGTGTTCTATAAAGACCAAAGTACTTTGAGATCAAGCATTACATTTTCCATGATGAAGTCCAGAAATGAGAAGTGATTCTCCAATATTTATATCTATATATCTATATATATATATCTCCACAGATGAGCATATAAGCAGACATTTTGGTAAATCCTCTATCCAAGATGAAAGAGTTTTCATACTCAAGTTGGAGCTCATGGAGACAACTTACCTATTGAAAAAGGAAGAGATGACTCCCAGGTTGGGAGGGAGCACTGATGTGTTATTGATTTATGGACAATCATTTTTCAGTTTGAAAAATGGTCCAGGATGAGCAGTTCCTTTCCAGTTCAGAAAGTGATTTGATATTTTTGATGGACAGACATTTTCCAGTTCGAAAAATGGTCGAGATCGAACGATCATTTTTGTAATGAAAACGGTTCGATGGATTGATGATGTAGCATAGACAACGATTTCCCATTGTGTTTAACATGGGGAATGGTCTAGGACAATATCTCTTCTTGATGGTTAATCAAGAAGGCTGGTCCTCCTCGTCAGATGGTAATTTTTTTGAAGCTCACAGTTGTGAATAGTTTCAAAGAATGGTCTATTTTGGAGGTTGATGCAGGACAGTCATTTCCTTAGGAAATGGTCCAGACAGTCATTCCCTATGGTAGATTCATTCTCTCTAGGTTTCACTTTGTTTAGTGCTGGAGGAATGGCCCAGATAGGTGAATGGTCCAGGTTCAACAATCAGGACAGACATTCCTTAGGGAAGACTCATTATCTCTAGGTTACACTTTGTTTAATGTCGAAGGAATGGCCTAGGGTGGAGAATGGTCTAGGATCAGAAATAAGAATAGTTATTCTTCCTTGCTTGAGAAGAATAGTCCATATATTTTCTCATTGATGTTTGACCTTCTGAGGGAAGATACTCTGATAGATCTCACAGATGTGAGTGGAAGAATGGCCCAGATGATTTAGTTTATATCATAACATTGTTTCTGTGCAGGTTGATATCAGATGATTGTTATGAAGACTTTATTTCTCTAGATAGTAGATGTATACTACTATGGTGGATGTGTTCCACTGTTTGTGACTATACGTCACTGATAAAGTACCTGTGTGCTACTTGGTGTGGTCGTGTACCACTGGATTGTAGTTGTGTACTACTATGTATAGACACAGTTGTGTTCTATTGAATGATATTGTTCTGATTGCCTTGAAGACTATCAACAATGTTGGAAATGATTATCAGCTAGATGGATGATCAATGGACAGATATTTCCCAGACGAAAAAATGGTTCAAGACATTTATTCTTCTAGGAAATATTTTCAGATTAGAAGAATGGCTCTTGTGTCACTCTGTGGAGTGAGTGACTTATCCAACATCATGTCTAATTACTTAGATGGAGTATGGTTTCGAGAGACTATCTAGATGATGAAACTGATGGTGATTATGGAGCTCATGATCTAGTCATGAGAGAGTCTATACAACTATGTTGATGCTACCAGGTGAATGGTATGTTTGTGCTCAAGACCATTACTTATAATACCTCCCTATCTAGGAGGGAATGTTTATATTATGGTATCTGCGGGAGGTATTTACCTCCACGTGTAAACCTAATGAGAATATAATATTTTGGGAAGCAAGAAGAACCCCTAATGAGTTGACTAATAACCCTAGAAGAAAAGTCGGCTCAAGAGGATAATTTGTATTAGGTTATTATCCTCCAAGAGAAGAAGTCGTCCAGAATAAATATTATATACTAAGTAGATAGGCACCCAAAATGAGAAGTCAACCCAGACAGTTAGCCAGAATTAGTATAAATATAGGAGGCCAATATTCATTCAGGCAGGCATTCTCAGAACTGCAGAGCTCACTTGTGCGCACTATAGTTAGCCAGTTTGTGCGCAAGTTTGGAGGAGAAGATGTCATTACAGCTGCTGCAGCTAGCAGATTATGTTTTGGCTTGGAATATGTCTTGGTTATGGTTTGGACTATCTGATTATCTCTTGTTTGGTTCACTATCCTTGGAGAAAGATGCACTACCCTTTTTCTAGCTATCTAGCCTAGGGTTTTCTTCCAGAGTGATTCTTTGTCAAGGTTAAGGTGCTTGGAGGGTGGCTTCAGCCTATGGTTGGGTGAAAATAGTGATATTTTCTATGGTAAAACAAGCACATCCATCATAATCTAACAAGAATTTCTCCTATTTTGAACCTCTCTAATGCTTCTAAGAACCCAATGTTTATATAGATTTGGAGTTTTTATCAACCTCCCAACTTCCTCCCAATATCTGACCTCAAATCGGGCTCAAGATCCCCCAATGATCTGGATTTTATGATAAGAATGAAATGAATAAAGATTATTAACAGATTCTTAGCACAAAATAA